>JAEIFJ010002799.1:600000-865000 GCA_018903435.1 Leucophenga varia
GATTTAAAAATTAAAGAAAAATCATTTATTAAATTAGTACGTACCAATTAAAATCAATGTCGTGTGTTTTATTAAACTTATCTTTTACGATAAATAAGAATAGGAAACCTTGTAGATTAAAAAAGATTGAAAAAGAATAAAGTATCTCAACTCAATACAATTTAAGAGATGCTTTCCGAATGCCCAAGCTGATTCTTAAGTTAATTCAAAAATATCTCTTTAAGATTACAGCTTTATGAGAGTTTTAATTTTTTAGGGAAAAGCCCCCAATGATATGTGACCTTTTTTAAAATATATCGATATTTTTCTATAATATAAAAAAATCGATACTATGATATAATAAATCCGATCATATCCTAAATGAAGAGAGTAAAATGCAATAAAAGAATGAAAAGAAAATCAATAAGGAAACAAGGATAAAGTATAAAATATATATATTCTTGTCGATCTACCTATGTCCGTCTGTCCGCCCGTTTGTCTGTCTGTCTGAAGTTACACATATCATTTGCTCAGTTTTTTGTACCCTGTACTCAGGGAATAAATAAGTATATTGAGTTTGTGCAAATGTTTGTAACAGGTAAAAGGGAGCATGTTAGTATATATATTCTTGAACAGCATTGAAAGGCGAGTCGATATAGCTACGTATGTCAGACTGTCCGTCCGTCTGTCCTGCAGTCTGTCGTATGACAGAGATTATATCGGAGACTATAAGAGATAGCGCTATTTGAGACTTAGACTCTCCAGAGCCGTCAAGTGTTCACTTGCAAACGGTTTTTCTCTAGCCTCATTTTAAGGGGTACACCCAATACAAATCTACCACAAAATTTTGGGTTTTTACATAAAAACGTCATTGTTTCTTATTCTAGGAAGTCTAAATTTTGTATAAATTATGTCTATGATAGTCCCAATGCAATGTCCCAATATGAGTGGGACTAACAAAATTTTAGGTATGGCCCCCATAAAAATATAAAACATCTGTGGAAAGCTTAAAATTTAACTTCATTATTTTGTCTAAACTTTGGTTGGGATGGAGAAGGGATGGATCCGAACCCATTTTTTCCATCCCACCATAAATGAACTATTCCAAGATAAGTGTGGCGTGTATTTTAGCTTCGGTTGCATCAAACTTCACATTTTTCCCAGTTTTAATTTAATTTTCATGGTCCACAGTCATATGAAATCAATAGAACATCGATTTATCGATACTTGCTACTGATTATACAAATAATGATTTGGCAACAACACTTCTATACATCTTCTCACCCTACTCAAGGTTCAACACAATCAAACCGATTAATTATTAACTTTAAAATACTTTAGTGATCATAAACACATTTGACATATGCCCGACAGACGGACAAAAGCTTTAGAGTGTTTAAAAATAACATAATAAATTTAAAAGAAAATAAAAAAGCCTTACCAAAAACCGGAATTATATTTAAAACTCACAAAAAAAAAAAAAAAAAAAAAAACATTTTGGCCCTGCCCCATATAAGACCATTCCACAATTAACTCAACTCAATCGATTTTGATTTGTGTGTTTTATATTTTCAGCTTAATTTGGTGTTTTTTATTATAAATTTACTTAATGCCGTCGTGATACTTAAATTGGTAAATTAATATTGTATGCAAATTTAATTTTTTTTTTTTTTTTATATCTCCACTCCCTGTCGCTCATGCCGCTGTATCTTGTTATTTTTGATGCGATAGCATAGATTAACGCGCATCTTTATGTTTTTTAATTAAATGCGACTGCTGCTGCTGCGCTTATTAACTTGTTTCACTGTAAATTCTTTAATGCTGGCTTGGCTTGTTAGTTAGTCGAATGGGTTGATTGGTTGCTTTATAAATATTTAATACGACGTTGCCGTTTCGATTCGTTTCGTTTAGTTTCTACTTCATTTAATTTATTTATTTAATTTATTAAAACACAGCTTAAAACACATGCTAACCTGTTTCGTCATTTGAGAAGTTTGGCGGAATATAACACTTTGATATAAGTTGGCTTTGGTTTTTAAATTTTTTTTTCAAAATAGTAATTTGTCTACAGCAAAATATCGATTTGACAATTTATGAGCAAAGCTCGCCGCTTTTACTTAACATAAAAATGCGACGCGTTTCAAATCTTTCGAAATTAGCAGCAGCAACAACAACAAATACAATAATACAAAATAGTCGACAAACTGTCTGCGCAGTCGTCAATGTGTGTAAACGAGTCAAGCGATGCCCGCAGTTGCTGCAAATTTGTAAAATTCAACAAATTCTTTAGAATTTTCTATGACGTTCAACTCTACTCGAGCAACAGTTCGATTCATTACAGTGCAGCTCGTGTTGGCTTGTTTGTTTTCTTAAAATTTTTTTTTTTAAGGTGTTAAGTTGGCAACGCGTGTGAATGAAGTGCGAAACGAAAAACAAGATGAAACGATTAGAACAGACATAAACCAAAGTCGAAAATGAAACTTTTTTTTTTTTTTTACGAAATCTAAAAGAATTATAAATGCCGGCAAACGTGGCGTATGCGCAACATTTATAATTAATTTTTCGCTGTGGCAGCGTAATTGATGCTTAATTCGTATTTAATGACTTAATTGCAGCCTGGCATAGACACAATGTAGATTCGTTTTTTTTTTATTTTTTTTTTTTTTTATGCTGCTTTTGTGCTAAATATGGCAAAAGAAAAGTGTTAAATATTTTAATTACATTTCAATAGCAGTTTTTTTTTTTTTTCATTTTGCTCTCTGTTAAATTAAATGTTATTTGCAGTGTTGCTGTTATTGTTATTTTTGTTGTTGTTGTTGTTTCTTGTATTGTACATAATTGGTTTCTGTATTTGGCCAACGGCGCGTATGAGTAATTTCAACTTGTATTCCATTCCACTTCAATATTGAATAGCTTACAATAATTTGCTGTTGTGTACTGCACAGCAAATTATTTGTGTTGTATTATTATTTTAAATTATAGACTTTTGCTTTGCCTTAAACCTAAAATTAACAAATTCACAACTTTAAAGTGCGCACGACAACGATTTAATGATAGACTTTAGTTGAGCATTGTTATTATTAGCTAACTTTTTGGATCGAATTGTTAAAATTATTATTTAAAGGGCATATTAAATGCTGTCATTAGTATTAATTGTTGGGGTTGTAAATTTGAATGTCTTATATAAAAGTAAAATATTTGGAAAATAGTATTTTAAAATAGAGCAAATGAAAACAAATAAATTTAAAATCTTTAAAAAAAACGTTTAACAAAATTCGAACACATTACCGAGTGGACTAAATTTAATGCACTTCAATGGAATCGGAAAAAATAGTTTCCATTTGAGAAGTGGTGGAAAACATGCCCTTTTATGCGAAATATGAAATTATTCAGCGGGAAAGTCATCAACGCGGCATCAATGCTGTGTTGATAACAAGTCTCTTGATCACATACCGAATGTATTTGGATAATTTATTTATATAAGACAAAGTGTACATTTTGATTGTCACTCCATATCTCGAGAACGGCTCTACCAATTGCCATAAAATTGCAGTGGAAGGTGCAGGGAGGAGTGATAATGGTTACTTAATTTTGAAATCCAAAATCGGTTCAGCCATTCTCCAGTTATAATTTTTTTTATTATATACTATATATGCACTTTTCAGGGTCTATCATGTCTCCTTCTGCTTTTACATACATTTGCACAAACTTAATGTAACTTTTTACCCTTGGGGTACAGGGTATATAGAAACTGGGTATTAAAGAGCGGAAAAGGTATGATTAATTGGAAAAGAGAACGCTGGGAAAATTTGAAACATTTATATATAACTATTTGCGTCACCCAAGCAAGGCCGGGTATTTTAACTAGTTATATATAAGTTTTCAACTTAAATTTTTTTTTTTTTTAATTTATGCTAAACTCGAAAGAACTATAAAATGAATAGCATAAAAATGCGCATTCATTCATTTATTTCAGTTTATAGATTTTTCTTCTAATTTTAATAGTTAAATGCGTACATAAGATTTTAAATCAATTTTTATGATGCATAAAAAAGTAATAAAAAAAAATTAAACATATTTATACGCTACACATCTCATATCGAAGAAGTTGGAGTACTTTAATTAGACATACAAGGACTTCAAATATTTTCATTACAACTTTAATCAAATTCACAGACATACAGACAGACGGACTTAGTTGTATCGCTTAATTTTCTGAGCCATAAAGTAAATTTCTTTTGATCTATTAAATTATGTGCTACATATGCCTTTCCGTTTGGTTATAATTATATAAGTGTAGTGTATATATTGTGTTGTTATAATATTGTACATACAAAAATATTTATGTACATAAAACGTAAAAATATTTTTGGCACACTTTTCAGTATATTTTATTCTATTTACTTTTTTAATTTTTTTTTTTTTGCTGTTTATATGAGGAAGTATTTTTTTCACAGTTTATTTGCCAAATGCCGAACATTTGAAACGCCCAAACAGGTGCGAATTTTTAGTTATTTACAATTTGGGCCAAAGTATACAGTTGAGCTGTAGTTGGTTAAGGGCACATATGTGTATGCGTGTATGTCTATTCTCAGCTAATTTTTCAAACGTCGCAATATATTTCTTTTTGAATTAGTTCAATAAACTTGGTTAAATAGATTTAAATAAATGAAATTTAAAACAATAAAATAAAATTTAAAGCCATATGTGGGCGTTACTTCTTTAAAAAGCTTTTTAGACAATTAAAATATTTTTTTATTTGTAGGCTACATTAACACTTCATAAATTAGTAATTAATAAAAGACAGAAAGTCTAGGCAGCACTTGGGCAAGATGTGCAAGACGTAAGCATGAAAACGAACGTGTTTGTTGGGGTAATTGATTTTAATGCTTTATATGGCAAATGTGTTGAAAATGAAAAATGAAAATTTTAGTGCAAAATTTTTCATGGAACGTGTTTCTGATTGTACACACACATTTTTTATTTGAGTGTGATATCTAATGTTAAGTGTAAATGAATGTGAATAATTTTTTGATTTATAATATTAATTTTTTCTTGAATATTTAGTCGTACTAAATTCGTGCTTATTTATTTCCATTTTTTTTTTTTTTTGTAGCTTGTGCTAAAGAAAACCTGCGAATGGTGGCTGCATAAAACTAAAAACAACAGCAACAGCAGCAACAACAACAACAAAATGTCGACACATTGGAAACGTAATGCAAATCGCATACTTATTGCATTAGTCTGCGCCATAATATTGGGTCTCGTAGGCTTCTTTTATTTTCGTCAACCGAATAATATCAGCAGCAGCAGTCACAAAACGCCAAATGCCACAACGAGGCAACAACCACTGAAACCGCAACTGCAACTGCCAACCACCATAACACCACCACCATTACCACCATATCACTTTGAACTGCCAGAAATACCGACAACATTCATCAACGACACATTAATTAGCGACGATTGGAGTGATGAAGATGATTTTGAAAACGATATAGACGATCTGAATGGCAGCAATATACCAGACGAACTGATCGTCGATTATGTTAAATTAAGAAAGGTGGACAATTTCAGTTTAAATGCTGACGATTTGCTATACGAATCGAAAAGGAATCATCACACAAGTAATAACAGTCAAAAAGGTAAAAGGTGGAAATAACATTTTAAAATTAATGCCTATTTTTGTTTATTTTTTTTTGTCTTTCATGCTTCATAATAGATTATTTCTCGGCATTTAGTGTAACAGGCAACTTTCGCACAAAATCTAGTCAAATCTGGGATCCACATCCAGAATATATAGTTAAGATATTTAAACATCAGCTGCATTTAGTACTACATCAGGATACTTCGTTTATACCACCGAAAACATTTCGTGTCATTCGCTTATTGAATAATCTTACCGAGGAGGCTAACGAAGAAGAAGCCGAAGCGCATTATTTGGGCTGCTACTACAAGGGTCATGTTAAGGGAGACGAGCAGTCTGCTGTTGCGGTATCGCTTTGTAATGGCATGGTGAGTAAGGTCAAATCGAGTGATAAGCGCCCCTGAAATATTTTATGCTATTTACATATCTTCAGCCTAAACACTTTAACAGAAAATAAAATCACAGCTTGGTAGCACATAAATTAACATCAAATTTATGCATAAATAATAAATAAAATATGAAAAGTTCGATCACAACGAAATTTGTAAACTCTTTACGTATGATTTTTTTATGCAAACCCTTGAAAATGTGTCATCTATATATATAAAATAGTAAAAGTGTTTCTATGTCCGCTATAGACTTTAAAACCATTCAACCGATGAGTCCCAAACCAGTTTCATATGAAAGGCAATAATGCAAGCATAATTATAGACCAATAAACAACGCATTAGAAACTTTAGGTTCATTCATGAAGTCGATTTTCGACTTTTCCCATACAATAAATTTTGTATGTTTTTATACTAGCCCCAACATAATGTGGTATCGCTGCAATAAAAAGAACAGGAACTTTTTAGTGCTTTTTTTGCATGAATTTATACTATCCCCAACAAAAAGTACAAAAATGCCACCGAAAAGAATTGCAATTGCACAAAAAACTTCAGATGAGAAACGGAAGAGAGCCGAAAGAGCTGCTTAAACGTCCGTACAACGTTGTAGCACACGCCGGGTATCCGCTAGTTTTTCATAAAAATATTAATTTTGCATGTTTTAGAAGCTTTTGGTGTTTCTCTAAATTCTAAATATTTTCTGTTTATTTTTCAAAACTTCTAAAACTAATAACTTTAATACTACGCGATTAGATTTTTAATTTAAAAAAAAAAAAAAAACAAAATTATGAATAATTTAACTAAAAACCAGCTAATTTTATTTTTAACCAAGTATTTCATTTTGCTTCTTTTTTTTATTTTTTTTTTTTTTTTGCAGACTGGTTATATTAAAACTGGTTTCGGCTCATTGCTCATACAACCCGTTAACCAAAGCAGCAGCGACGATGCCGAAATACTACACAAAGTCTGGCGACATGCGCGTCGCAATGCCAGACATGCTGTCTCCGAAGTCGATCTCGAACTGGAAGTACTCGAACAAAGCGTTGTCTCGAAACTGTTGCGCAAAAAACGCAATTATGTCGAGAATCCGCTCTTTACAATGGAAGTACTTGTGGCTGTCGATGATACAATGAGAAAATTTCATAAAGCCGACTTGGAATCCTATATACTGACACTCATCTCGATTGTGTCCAATATATTTTCGGATGCAAGTATTGGCAATTCGATACATATATCCATTGCGAATATAATGATTATGAACGATAAAAATACAGCGCAGCCCAATGGACGACGTCGAGGTGAGTTATTGTAGTATCTTTGATTAACGACATCTCTATAACAACATATTTTCTATTTCAGGAAGTTCAGCCTCTGAGCGTTTAAAAAATTTCTGCGAGTCTATAAATAAAAAAAACTATCACTATGATACGGCCATGTTGATTACACGGTAAGGAATATCTTGAAATATTTTTGAAAAAAAAAAAAAAAATAATATATTTTTATTTTGCAGTGATCAAATTTGTCGCAATGAACGCGAAACAAAATGTGATACACTTGGCTTGGCCGAACTTGGAACGGTTTGTAAACGTCATTCGTGTTCTATAGTTCAGGATAACGGATTACCAGCTGCATTTACCATTGCGCATGAGCTGGGTCATATGTAAGCATGAACAAAAAAATTGAAAATTTTATCAATTTTGTTTTTAAAATTTTAATGTAAAAAATTTCAAAACTTTTAACAGACTTAATATGCCGCACGATGATGACGATCGTTGTAAACCCTTCAATAAATATGGTAGCAAGCAGAAACTTCATATTATGTCGAGTGTCATGGGTGAAGATATACATCCCTGGTCCTGGTCGGATTGTTCGCGTTATTATGTCTCTGAATTTCTAGAGTAAGTACGACATTTTTTTTGTTTTTATAAATCATTAATTATAGTAAATTTTTGCGTGATTTGTATTTGAATTTTTTGGTTTTTGTTTGTTTGTTTTATTTTTTTTTTTTTTTTTGAAAAAGAAAAGAAGACAAGACATGTCTCGAGGACACACCGACAACATATATGAGAAATCCGATAACCAAACAACCGGGAGAAATATATTCACTCGATGAACAATGCAAATTGATACACGGTAATCAATCGAAATATTGCTATTTCGAGGATGAATGTCGCCGTTTATGGTGCAAGACAAGTGAAATTAATGCTAATTGTCGTTCAATCAATTTGCCCTGGGCCGATGGTACACCGTGCAATAATCAACGTAATTGGTGTCAGAAGGGTAAATGTGTGCCACGTGAAGGTTATTCCTTGCAGATTATTAATGGCGGTTGGGGTCCATGGACACCGTTTACGCCATGCAGTCTTACTTGCGGCGGTGGTGTACAGGAATCACAACGTGAATGCAATAATCCACAGCCTAAAAACGGTGGTAAATATTGCTCGGGTAGTCGTAAGAAATATCGCTCTTGTAATACACATCTATGTCCGTCGGGTTCGCTTGATTCACGCGAACAGCAGTGCTACGATCAAAATGGACGTGTTAATATAAAGGGCATTAGTCGTGCATCAAAATGGATACCGAAATATGGCTGTAAGTGTGTGCTTGTCTCGTAGTTTATTAAATGAAAATTAATTAATTTAAAATTTATTTTCGATTTCTTCACAACAGTGTCGCTCAAGGATAAATGCAAATTGTATTGTCGCTTAGAAGATAACAGCGCCTATTTTCGGCTCTCGGAGAAGGTGAAAGACGGTACCACATGTTCATTCGACAGTTTCGACAAGTGTATCAATGGCATTTGCCGGCCGGCTGGTTGTGACAATGAACTCAACTCGATCGCAAAATTAGGTAAATATAGATCAAAGCGACAGATGCGCAATGTCTATGAATGAATCATTTGTCAAGCCAAAAATAAAATAAAAAAAATACAAAAATGTTCATCTCGTGTATTTGTATCTACAATATATTTTCTTTTTTTTATAGATAAATGTGGCGTTTGCGAGGGACGCAATGATACATGCGAAGAATTCACCGGAAATTTTTATGTATCTGATCTATACAAGCAACCAAAAACCGAATCGTTATATCGTTATGTCACCACAATACCAAAAGGTAAATATCCAATAGAATCCAACGACCACCATCGCTGCCCAGGAGTAGCATGTCTAGCATATTAATTGGATATAAAGTTTTTTTTTTTTTTTTTTTTTTTAAATTTGTATTTGTTTTTGGTAAATGATTGCTAAACGTTTTTTTACATTTTGACTATGCTAAAAAATATTCTTGGATTTATAGTAGCAATTAAATTAGTTTTTATTAGTCTCGGAAACATTCAGCAGCGTTAGCATGTGTCATGAATATTCTGAGGCTCATTAGACGCACCTGATTTGGCAGCCAATTGATGTCATACAACGTCAGTTGCCAGGGAGTCATAATTGTTATTTTTATAGTTTAGTAGCCTGACACATCTGATCGAAAAAGCGCATGAATATTTGAATTATTTTTGGAATCAATTTGATAGTCTCTGTTTGATTGTCGTATAAATTGCAAGGTGAATGCACTAAAGGCGCCACTTGGCAGCATTTTATATCAGTTTTGCATAATCGCTCTAGACGATCTAATAAAATAATTTAATTAAAACAATGAAAACATTAACTTCGGATGGAACCGAAGTGCAAATTCCCGCAACAAACAAAACTTTACATAGTTTATGTTACGTATATCAACAAGAAAGTGGCGTAGATTATGGCCTTGGACTGGGGACATACCCTGTGCTCGGGCTCAAATAAGACCTATAAAGTATCGGTTAACTATTTTAGCTAAACATACCTCTGAGCTGAATCCTTTTCTTCAAAAACTTAAAAGAATGGGTATATCTTTGTATGGGGGCTGTATGCAAAAGTGGCCTGATCAACTCCATATTGGTCTAATTTCATTGGGACTATCCAAGGCATGATTTATACCTAGATTGGTGTGAAACTTCCTAGAATAAATAAGAACCATTTTCATACAAAAACTAGATTTATATGGGGGCTACTCCGTAAAAATGGCCATGGCGCCTAACCGTTATACAAACTGCCTTGGACGGCTCAAAAAACTTAAGTTTAAAATCTCAGGTCAATATTTTTTACATTTCTCACTATGTGTGGCGTGTATAAAAAATAAACTAGCAATAATTTGAAGCCTATCTTATTAAGGTCATAATTGGTGAACTTAATATACCCTTTTACAATAAAAAAATATAAAATATTTAAAGCCGTACATTGAAAGTTTTGTTTGTAATTTCCTATAAAAGTAATTCAATTTTCATCGAAATTGCTCAAATTATCATTATATAGTACAATAATATTTATAAATGATCTCTAATAAAAATATATTTTCATCTCAAACAGGTGCTTCAAATGTTATAATAACACAACCCGGCTATCAGGAAAACAACTATATTGCACTGAAAGATGATGAACTCAAACCGCTTATCAATGGTAACGATCTAATCAGCAACGATCGTAAAGTTGGTTTCTATGCGGGAGTCACTGTCGAATACAATGGCGCCAAAAGCGTTATGGAACGCGTAAACACAACCTATTCGCGTAAGCTGAAACGTGATTTAATTGTAGAGGTAAAATGCTATTAAATTATTTATTTTTTTATTTAATTTAAAATTGTTAATTTTTATTTCAAACAAAATAAAAACAGGTGATTTCGATTGCTCCTCTAACAACTGAGAACAACGATTCGATAATTATCTCATATACCTATACACTAGATAAACCGAATTATATTGAACCTGAAATAGAAATCTATCGCTGGGAGATGCATGCATGGAGTACTTGCAATTCACTTTGTCAAGGTAGATCACATCGACAGCCAGATTGTGTCAGTACAACACAAGGACTCAAAGTGTCACCACAACTTTGTGAGGAATCGGCCAAGCCGAAAGTGGAATATCGCGCCTGTAACACGGATTGCATGTTGACGTAAGCATTGAATACCAAAAAGATTTAAATAAATAAATAATAATTTTTGTTTTTCTTTTTTATAAAGTTTAAATGTTTCGAGCATTTCCGAATGTTCTGCCTCATGTGGCATGTTGGGCACACGCGAGAAGACCTATAAATGTATACAAACGTTTCCTGCCATTGGCCGTTCGAATATTGTTGATATGGTTTACTGTGAACAAAAATATGAGGTGGTGACACATGAACAATGTCGTGAGGGTTGTTGGGAGTACATGGAATGGTCAGCAGTAAGTAATTTTAGCTGAAATTTTCTTTTGCCAATATTCTATATGCTTTTTCTGTTTGTTTTCCTTTTTTTTTTTTAGTGTTCAAAATCCTGTGACACTGGTACACAAACTCGCAACGTTGGCTGTTTTCTCAATCAATCGCACGTCAATGATGGTCTTTGCAGCGCGCATAAACGCTTAAGTATGCAGGATACAATACGCACCTGTAATACAGAGCCCTGCCCGCCAGCGGTTAGTAATACTAATTATAAAAAAACTTTTTTTATCTCCTCTGAACAAACTAACGTCCATTTTTTTTTTTTTTTTTTTTGTACAGAAACCTTTACGTTCAGTAAATCATTGGTTAACAGGCGAATGGGGCGATTGTAATGAGAATTGTGAAAGAAATCGCACCGTGACATGTACACATCCGTTGCATTATGGCTGCACCAGCGATAGGAAACCGAACTCCAAGCGCAAATGCTGCAACATCAAATACGTATCCAACTGGTCAAATGTGAGTTGTATGAAACTGAGCATTGTCTGTCTGTCTGCTAAAATAAAATTATTTGGCTCAACCTGCATTCGAGTTTTAATTGGAACTTATGAGAAATTGTTATTAACCTTAATAATTTTTAAATTATTTTAATCTAGTGCTCTGTGGATTGCGGCAATGGTGTACGTCGCAAAGAATTGCATTGCGCACGCGTCTATAAGCCAGAAATACCCGGCACACCACGTCCACGTGAGATAATCGATGAATCCTATTGTAGAAACTTGCGCCGCCGCCGCCCAGTACCGAAACGTCCACAAAAACCATGCAAGGTCAGCTGTAAATGGTCAACATCCGACTGGACGCAATGTCCGGCAGACTGTAGTGCGGACTATCAATCGCGTTCGGTCTACTGCGAATCAGTGCATGGCAATTTTATCGACTCCAGATACTGTGATGCAACAAAAATGCCGCAAACACAAAAATTCTGCAACAATTGTATAAGTCGCCAATGGAGAATAAAATCTAGTGTTAGTACTTTATATCTAAACTTTATAAATATCTTTTATAATTGTTTTTTTTTTTTATTATAGTGCAACTGTGATGGTTATGAACGGCGTACATACTCCTGCTTTCGCAGGGGACGTCAAGTTCCTTGCCCAACCAAAGAGAAGATCTACAAGCGCAAATGCATTGCGCCAACAAGCTGTCTGCCACAATCCTGTGCCGATTTGCAACGACAACGCAAGCAGTATGTGGATGGCGAGTACACAATTTATATAAACTCAAGACCAAAGAAAATTTACTGCCATAATATGGGCAGTGCAATGCCCAAGGAATATATTACGCTCAATCCAACAGAAAATTATTCCATCTATTATGATTATAAGACCAGAAATCCCGATCAATGTCCGCCAGATTCACGTAATCATGAATATTATAATGGTGTAAATTCGGGACGTACAAGTTTTCGCAAGTTACGTGTAAATATTACAGATATGCGTGTTATTGAGAATGATTTTACATTTGCGGATACATCCGGAGCGCAACCACAGGCTTACGGTTCCGCGGGTGATTGTTATAATCGACAACAGCAATGTCCGCAAGGTGATTTCTCAATGAATCTAAAGCATACAGGCTTTACGATACGACCGGGTACGGTTTGGAATCGTTATGGGCCAAATGTTGTGATGAAGGTCTCACATGGTGTAAGTATAAAAATTTTATTTCTTTATATATAAAATATAATTTAATTACACACACAACAATTAATTACAGTTCGAGACATCAACACTGACGAGGCGTGCTTTCTGTGGCGGTTATTGTGGCGTCTGTTCAATATCACCGCATTCCGGCCTCTATTTGGATGTACTGTGAGAATGAGAATGCTTAACGGTATCTGTACCTATTGTACAGATATTGTTTTTTGTTGGTGCTTTTTATAATATATACTATACGATAAATATGAAGACAAAATTATTATTTTATTGTAATATTTTGTCATCATCTCTCTTACTCTTCACAAAACTCGCTGCATTTCATATAGAAGAGCTTCTATCCGTAACGCTGCCGTAGTATGGTTTTATTTTTATTTTATTTATTATTATTAAATATACTATATGTATTTATATACTATATATGTATATTCGTATGGTTGAATTTTATCAACTCAATTTCTATATATATATAAATCTGATGTATATTAATGCGCTTCTATGTTAATAAGTTAGGCAAGCAACTTATGAAAACTAAGCGTTTTACAAATATTTGTAGTCAATAATTCAAATTTCGTATTTGAGAAATTTTAAGTTAAATTTGAAAAATTTTCAATATTTTCCTTTTATTTTTTTTTTTTTTTTTTCAAAGTCGGCCATCGTTAATTCCCATTTTTTTTTATTATTATTATTATTATAAATAACACAAATAGTATTACTGTTTATAAATATAAATAGCGTTAGCCTTTATATTGTATACATATAGTATGTGTATGTACGTATGTATGTTTTAGGTATTTAATGTAATTAATGTATGAATACTAACTTTTAATTAGTTGTAGGGGGGGTTTGACATTTGTGTAATATTTTATCTTTAATGTTCGATGAGATACATACCTATACCTATAAAAATGTGGTAGGGTATTTTAACTTTGTTCTGTGGTTTTCGAAGCGAAACACATAATTTTTTTTTGTATGTATGTGTGTATCTAAGAATAAACAAAGCCGAGCATAATTATGAGAATAATAAACAAAAAAATGCTGCCAAAACCTTTAAGTCTCGAAAATAATAATTTTATCTCGAACAAATCTTTCCCAATAAATTTATTTATTTTAATAATTTGTTATAGATATTTCTATATAAATAAATCCAATTCTTTGTAAATAAATGTTCTATCTCCTATAATTTTTTATGCAGTTTTTAAAATAATAACAAAAAAAAAAATAATAAATAAATAGAATTAATTAATTAAAAAAATTATCTACCATCTAATCTATTCGGCAGAAGCAGTAGTATTCCAATGCGTGGGATATATAGTACATATATAAACAAAATTTGATTATAGTTTGATAAATCTGTGATAAGCAATTAAATTCAAATTGCTTTGTTTTAAGAATAGTTATTGAAAAGATTTGCTATTCAATATTTGATTTTAAATTCAATAAAAACAAACAATTCATATTCAACTCCAGTGTCAATAAAACTCCTTGTTCTCACCTTGGATTACGTATTGATTCACTGCCATTTAGAATTTAAAACTTTGTGTTCACACTTAACTTAAAAATGGAGAAATGCAAAAATGTAAATGTACACACTTTGTTATAAAATACTGAAAATACTCATAGTTGTTTTAATGTTTCCATAATATTACAAAACAAAAAAATATAAAAATTACAAATTTATTTTCTCGAAATTAAACTAAATAGTTTAACACCAAAAACCAAATCCTGGCTAAATTCACCTAAAGTTAAAATTAGAAAGTAATTTTGTGTATGAATATGATAGTTGTAATTTAACTAATTGTAAATTTAATAACATAAATAAAACGAATTATATTTTTTTCAGAAAAAAAAAGTTTTCTTTTTCTCCTCTTATTTTCAGTTGATAGGTTTCCAAGTTATTTACATAAAACCTATTTATTACATCTAAACTATAACAGCTTTTAAGCAAAAATTTCAAATTCCTATGGAATATAACTAAATATTCAAACAAATTTGTTAAGGTTTTAGTAAATTGTCCTACGATACACTAGATCAAATCGCCTCTTTAAGAAGGTCATATTAGCAAATAATTCATTTCACTAGATTACAGGCTAACAAACATGCTTGCAAGCTTGTTGTACATTAATTTTGACGATCAAACATGATTGCAAGCAGGCTTGACACTAATTTTGATGCGCATAGCAACATGTTTGACATCAAACATGCTTGCAAACATGCTGTGACACTAAATTTAGTGCTCATTACAACGTATTTAACATCAAGCATGCTTGTAAGCATGTTCGATACCGTCTGTATGGACGCTCAAATGTATGCAACATGAAATAGTCTTGAGCAAAAGCGATAAAATATTACATACCTTAAGAGTGCTAATGTTTGTATATTTTTTCAGCCTGAAAGTATGCCACTAATTTTAAGTTTTATTAAAAACTTTCTAGTGCCATTCTAATCGTCCCTGGAGATAGTGTCAAACATGCTTTTAAAAATGCCAGATATCAATCATGCTGCTGTACGCATGATTAATATAAGCCATTAGGCATGTTTGATGATATATGTATATGCATGCATCACACGCATTATGTTATCATCAAACATGATTACGAACATGTTTCTGTACGCATCTCAATTACCGCCAAACAAGTTCGTTCATTCACCCAGACTAGCATCAAACATCAGCGAGTGGCAGCGAACATGCTCGCAGTATTTGCATACATTTCCCACCAAACCGAATTGCTCATTAATCGTGTTCATCGTAAATATAATATAGGTAATCACAGTACCCGGAGCGTTTTTTGACTGTACCTCCGAGCAATATATTTCAAGCAAATTTAACAAGTTTTAAAAATGTTTGTCTTTTGACTCTCCCCCACAACCTCAAATGCCAATCTCTATTAAGAGAAGTTTAAAAAAAATTTAACAAAATTTGTTTTTTTTAAAAACCATACACCTTATACAGTCGTAAAGAAGTTTCCGTTATTCAATAATTTCCACAAACACTTGTAGTATTGTCAAGATGAGATAAAAAAGTATTTTTATTTAAACGTGTGCTTATATTTTTCATGGAAAATACATAGGTATTATTTTTTCCCCATATTAATAAAGAAGTAGATGATACTTAAAGCTTTTTTGGCGAAATTTCATGAAATTCCAAAAACCTTCACCTTTGATTTTATGCGACAGAAAGTGATTTTGATGTGGTGATAATTGCGGAGTTCTTTAAATATTCTTTTAATGATTGATCTCTTTGTTGTTAGAGTGGTGACGAAATTGTTGTTGGTTCCTTTTGTTGTTGCTGCTGTTATAGACGCTGCCTCAATCGATGTGGTTTGGTACTTTAAAACTTTGGTGTTATTGAGTTTCACTTGGGTATATGCTAACGATCTTTTAGATCCTTTTCTAAACGAAAAAGATTTAAAAGCATTTGCGGTGCACAATACCAGGACCAGATTCATCGTATTCCTGCTTCGAGATCCACATCGTTTGGAAGGTGGATAGAGAAGCCAAAATAGAGCCACCGATCCAGACGGAGTACTTTCTCTCAGGTGGTGCAATAATCTTAATCTTAATGGTCGAAGGAGCAAGAGCAGTGATTTCCTTTTGCATACGATCAGCAATACCTGTGGAAAAGGCGGAAAAAAAATTTTAAAAACTCATCAAAAAAAACACCAAAAAAAAAAATCAATATGTGTATAGTCTTACCTGGATACATGGTGGTACCGCCAGACAGAACGGAGTTAGCATACAAGTCCTTACGGATGTCGACGTCACACTTCATGATCGAGTTGTAGACGGTCTCGTGAATGCCACTTGATTCCATACCCAAGAAAGAGGGCTGGAAAAGAGCCTCTGGGCAACGGAAACGCTCATTGCCAATGGTAATCACCTGACCGTCAGGCAATTCATAAGACTTCTCCGATGAAGTGGAGGCAGCAGCATTAGCCATTTCCTGCTCAAAGTCCAGAGCAACATAGCACAACTTCTCCTTAATATCACGAACAATTTCACGCTCAGCAGTAGTGGTGAACGAGTAGCCGCGTTCAGTCAGAATCTTCATCAGATAATCGGTCAAATCACGACCGGCCAAATCAAGACGAAGAATTGCATGTGGCAGTGCGAAACCTTCATAGATGGGTACAGTGTGTGTGACACCATCACCGGAGTCCAAGACAATACCAGTGGTACGACCGGAGGCATACAGGGAGAGCACAGCCTGAATGGCAACATACATGGCTGGTGAGTTGAAAGTCTCAAACATAATCTGTGTCATCTTTTCACGATTAGCCTTGGGATTAAGTGGAGCCTCTGTCAATAATACTGGATGTTCTTCGGGAGCGACACGTAACTCATTATAGAAAGTGTGATGCCAGATTTTCTCCATATCGTCCCAGTTAGTAACAATTCCATGCTCAATCGGATACTTCAGTGTCAAAATACCACGTTTGCTTTGGGCCTCATCACCGACATATGAATCTTTTTGACCCATACCGACCATCACACCTTGATGACGTGGACGGCCGACGATTGATGGGAAGACAGCACGAGGAGCATCATCACCAGCGAAGCCAGCTTTGCACATGCCAGAACCATTGTCAATAACTAATGCACCCGCATCATCGTCACACATCTTGGCAGCTCTTTATTTGATCTAAACGGAAATGAAGATCGGAAAAGGAAAAAATATATTTAATTTTACGACTTTTTTATACCATTCACATTTGATCTTAACTAATAACGATGTCATCAAACATTTCTTAAAATATCTGAAACTATATTGAACATTTCAAAAAACCGTCCGGACTAAGTTTGATTTTTCTTTTGTTAGTAACAAAAATATTGTTTATACGAAAAGTAAAAAAATTAGTTTATGTTTGTATGGGGCTATAATTAATTAATTGATTAATCCTCATCAAATTAGAATATTTTTTGCGACTAACATAGACATAATCCTCTCCAAAATTAAAGTGGAACTTTGTTTTAAACATATTGGTTTTATCTCTTATAGTCTCCGAAAGTCCGTTTCATACTGCCGACTAAAAAAACAGGCGGACAATTTTTTTATTTAATTTTTTGATATAGTGTTCCTAGTTTTTAAAATAATTTGAAATAGTCTCAAAATTAAAAAAATAATTGTATACTTTACAAGCTGTTAACATACATTTGCTCAAACTCAATATACCCTTTTACACTTCGAGTACAGGGTATGAAAATTGTTCACAGTACCTAGTATTCGCGACTCTATAAATATAACATTCACGATCAGCTCAATGAAACAATTTATTCTGTCTACCTTCCGTGTTAAAGAGAAGAAAGAAGTTTCCCAATTAGGAGATTTTAATTTGAAGGTAAATTTTATGTGGTACTACCATATAATTTTATTAAAAACGTCGACAAAATTAAAACAAGAAAAAAAAAAATTTTTTTAAAAGGATTATTAATTCGTTCGGATCCAAATTATTCTCCATGGAGAACTGTTATGAACAAATTATTGGTTCAAGTACTATATCTTTTTTTCATATTAAAATCTTTATTATTATTATTATTTAAGGATAATAAATTTTTTAAGTTTTTTTTTAATATTATTTTTTATTATTTTAATAATTTATTGATTTAAATATTTCAAGAATTTTTTTCTAAAATAAAAATAACGGATTGCGTTTCTTACGCAATTGCAATTTATTTTAATAGAACTTTAATTCCCAAAATAGACCCATCGTATTTTAAAAGATATCTTCACACACTTTCATAATATTGATTAAATTTTTCCACATAAATAATATTCTATTGAACATTTAATAGTGTAATTATTTATTTATTTTTTTATTGTTTAATTGTATTATTCCTTTTAGTTCTCCCGCTTTTTTTTATTTTTTATTTTTTACACACCTCAACTTTAATGAAAACAAATGAAAAGGATATAAGACAAATTGTCCGATTTCTTGTTGGCGCGTGAACTCAACAACAAATGAAATGCCGAGCACGGTGCAAAGCCTTTATATCGCCGATGTCGTCACAGTATAAGGTAAAGCAAGGAAACAAATTACGAACGCATTTGCATACTCACAAATACAAACACTGCCCATTGGTGCACACATATACACATACATCTTAAATATGTGTATATGTATATATATATATAACGTAGTCCAACTCTCTGACAATCGTGTTCGATCAATTAAACGACGAGTATTTAGCGAATAATTAGAGCGAGTGCGAAATGTTCAAAATGAATCAATCCATATAAGCAGTTTTATTTTCTGATGGTCGATTGTTTCGCTACACTTCATTGAGGAAGCTATATTAATTGTTCAAAGGTTTTCTTTCGTTTTTCTTTTCGTATTTCAAAATGTTTTACGCAATGAAATTCGAAAAGACATTATCTAGTAAAAATGTTGTCAAATAATATCTGAAAGACGAACCATATACCAAGAGCGCCATCTATAGTTTCTACAATCAGTCGAAAATAAAAAAAAAAAAAAAAGAATTTTGACATTTACCATTTTTTAAAATTATTTTTAAAAAACACGTTTGTATTTGTTGTTGACATTTTTATATGAAAACGGTGTCAGCATGATAGTATTATGATACCAAGTCACACAGCACTCATTGTTCGTCAATTTTTGGCTCGGCGTCAAGTGTGTGTATGTGTTAAATCATCCGCCATATTTGGCACCGTGCGAATACTCTTTGTTCCCGAAATCGAAATTTAAGTTAAAAGGTATGTTTTTTGGCGACATTCCGAGCATTGGACACGGGCATTGACACGGGCATTGGACACATAATGAGCTAGAATCGGTCCAGTCCTCAAATTTCTTAGTTACTATCATAAAACTAAAGCTTCCTCATCTATTACTTTTTTACTACCGCAATCTTTCATTGAGACAATAGTCGATATTCTTCAGCTTTAGGGCTTCTTTATTCTTGTCGTACGAAGATGCTAGATTTGTTTGTGAACAAGAGAAACAATTTTTCAGTACCTTCAATACCTTCGAAAGGTCGGTAGTAATTCGTCTTTTCGAACCGATTACCTCATGCATGAATGGCAACGAATGAATTCTAGTTTCCAAACAACACGAGTATATTAAGGTTTCATGGAAAATTACTTAATTAAAAAAATTAATTCAAGTTGTTTACCAAAATATGGTACTAATTTGATTTAAAACATTTTCCTGTTACCCGAATACTTTTGAAAAGTTACCCGATTACTATTTCACAATTTTTTTTTTTTAAATTTTTTAAATTTTAAGTTTTTTTTACATTTTTTTTTTCTTTTCAAGCATAAAAACAAAAACTTTATCCAGAGAATAAATGTAGTATAAGTATATATAAGTATAATTGGCGATTTTCTTTGATTCCGACAACTCAAATAAATCATTATTGAAACCGAATAATATAATCGTTTTTTAATTATAATCGCAATTCCAAAGTATTTGATTCGATTACAGTGAAATTTCTTGAATACCAGAATGGGAAAGTTTTAATTTCATTAGATGCGCCACCGTATACCCCAAAAGTATTAATATTATTGACCAAGACGAGACGAACCGTATCCATGTTCGTCTGCCCGTCCATTAATTTGTCTCTACAAATTTGAACTTAAGTTTTCTCGCCAACGAACATAAAGTCCCATTTAAACTAACTCTAACTAACTAACTAACTAACAGTTTTTCAAGAAAACCCCAATCTAGTGGTTAAATTTGGGTTGCATCGGATCGTTGACCCCCAACCAACCATTTGCGAAATATTATCTAAGAAACTAAAGATCATACATCAACTAGTCAAAGTTTCATAGTATAATTAATAAATATCTATTGAATCATAGCAAGTTCCATATAATGGTGTACCTAGTAAATGCTAGCCAAGTAGTTAGCAATAAGTAGTGTGCTAACTACTTTTAATGGTAATGTAACGAGTAAACAAATTGATAGTAATCTTATGGGTAGAAATTTAAATAAAAAGTCAAATCAATTTTTTTTTTACTCAACCTCGTGTATCTCAAGTTGCATTACAATCGTAAACAAAATAACCGTCAAGCAACAGTTTCCACAACCACTTACGGTATTGTCTAGATGAGATAAAAAGTATCTTTATTCAAACTTGTGCTAATATTTTTCATGGAAAATACATTTGTAATTAAGTTCTTATGTTTATTCATAGTAATAAAGAAGTAGATGACTTATAGCTTTTTTGGCGAAATTACATAAAATGTTTATATTTAAAAAATTCCAATAAACTTCGCCTTCGATTTTATGCGACAGAAAGTGATTTTGATGTGGTGATAATTGCGGAGTTCTTTAAATATTCTTTTAATGATTGATCTCTTTGTTGTTAGAGTGGTGACGAAATTGTTGTTGGTTCCTTTTGTTGTTGCTGCTGTTATAGACGCTGCCTCATTCGATTGTTTGGTGTTATTGAGTTTCACTTGGGTATATGCTAACAATCTTTTAGATCTTTTTCTAAACGAAAAAGATTTAAAAGCATTTGCGGTGCACAATACCAGGACCAGATTCATCGTATTCCTGCTTCGTGATCCACATCGTTTGGAAGGTGGATAGAGAAGCCAAAATAGAAACCACCGATCCAGACGGAGTACTTTCTCTCAGGTGGTGCAATAATCTTAATCTTGATGGTCGAAGGAGCAAGAGCAGTGATTTCCTTTTGCATACGATCAGCAATACCTGTGGAAAGGGAAGCAAATAAAAACCACAAAAAAAAAAAAAAAACAATATGTGTATAGTCTTACCTGGATACATGGTGGTACCGCCAGATAGAACGGAGTTAGCATACAAGTCCTTACGGATGTCGACGTCACACTTCATAATCGAGTTGTAGACGGTCTCGTGAATGCCACTTGATTCCATACCCAAGAAAGAGGGCTGGAAAAGAGCCTCTGGGCAACGGAAACGCTCATTGCCAATGGTAATCACCTGACCATCGGGCAATTCATAAGACTTCTCCGATGAGGTGGAGGCAGCAGCATTAGCCATTTCCTGCTCAAAGTCCAGAGCAACATAGCACAACTTCTCCTTAATGTCACGGACAATTTCACGCTCAGCAGAAGTGGTGAACGAGTAGCCGCGTTCAGTCAGAATCTTCATCAGATAATCGGTCAAATCACGACCGGCCAAATCAAGACGAAGAATAGCATGTGGCAGTGCAAAACCTTCATAGATGGGTACAGTGTGTGTGACACCATCACCGGAGTCCAAGACAATACCAGTGGTACGACCGGAGGCATACAGGGAGAGTACAGCCTGAATGGCAACATACATGGCTGGCGAGTTGAAAGTCTCAAACATAATCTGTGTCATCTTTTCACGATTAGCCTTGGGATTAAGTGGAGCCTCTGTCAATAATACTGGATGTTCCTCGGGAGCGACACGTAATTCATTGTAGAAGGTGTGATGCCAGATTTTCTCCATATCGTCCCAGTTAGTAATGATGCCGTGCTCAATCGGATACTTCAGTGTTAAAATACCACGTTTGCTTTGGGCCTCATCACCAACATATGAATCTTTTTTGACCCATACCGACCATCACACCTTGATGGCGTGGACGACCGACGATTGATGGGAATACAGCACGAGGAGCATCATCACCAGCGAAGCCAGCCTTGCACATGCCCAGAACCGTTGTCAATAACTAACGCACCGGCATCATCGTCACACATCTTGGCTAATTTTTATTTGATCTAAACGTAAATGAGAAGGAAAAATAGGGAAAGCATAAACAATTTGTTTAATTTTATATCTTATATCATTTTTTTTAGTCTCTATCGTGGCTGTAATATTTAAATCTGTAATAAATACGTGAAAGTATAATATTTTTTTTAATTTCTATAAAACCGGTACTGATTTTTACAGTTTTTTTTTTTTGGTAAAACATATTTTACAGACGCTTGTTAACGAAATTTCATAAGCATTATCGAGAAAAACAAGGACGAACGTTGCACTCCTGCTCGACTACGAGATAACCCTGCACCTAATTTTTTAAACTTTAAGTTAGGACCTAACTTGATACCATATTATGTTCTATATTAGTATTTCCTTTCCTGGTGAGTTGAAGTCTCAAACAACTTAGTTTCAAATAAATGTTCATATAAAAGATAATAACTTGTTAACTTTTTAATAAAAAAATCCATATTTAAAAATGACTTCGTATGTGGGCTAAAAGTCATAATAGTTCGATGTGAACCAAAAAAGGAAATATAAGTATGGGTGTGGGTAAAGTGCTTCTTGTGTAACAGGTACTTAAACTAGTCTCAAAATTGAAAGCAAAGTTAGATAACAATACTTATCACGAATATTTACTGTATAGGGTCTAGGTTACGCTGTTACATATATATCCTATAGTATATATATAATTTAATCTGTCTATCCTCTGAATTAAGAGAGAAAATTAGGAGATTTATTGATATCTATACAAATATATTAAAATATATTTACAAACAATTAAAAAAAAATAGTAATGTAAACGAGTTAACGAATCGAAAAGATCAAATTTACTAAAGTCGTTTGACCTTTTAAAACTTGATAAGATTATTGTCTTCGAACACTGTTTATTTATTTTTTCTTGCTCAAATTGAGAAATTGGATTGGAAAGAAACTCTAAACTTTTCATTATTTTATGTTTATTAATAGATCTTTATTTTCTTAAATAAAAAGTCAGATTGGTTTTGTTTGTGTTACTTATGCAATTCCAGTTTATTTTAATTGAACTCTAAATCTCAAAATAGACCCATCGTATTTTCAAAGATTACTACACACATTTTCATAGCACTTTTAACACTTAAATGATATTCTATGGCACATTAAATGTTTTTTTATTTTTATTATAATAGAAATCGCGATTTTTTATTTTTACACACCGAAAGTTTAACGAAAACAAATTAAAAGGATATCAGACAAATAGTCTGATTTCTTGTTGGCAGCTGAACTCAACAACAAATGAAATGCCGAGCACCGTACAAAGCCTTTATATCGCCGACATCGCCGCAGTATAAGGTAAAGGAAACTCATTACGAACGCATTTGCATACTCACAAATACATGCACAACTCTTTGGTGCATATGTAACCCAGTTAAACTCTCTGACAATCGTGTTCGATCAATTAAACGACGAGTAATAAGCGAATAATTAGAGCGAGTGCAAAATGTATTCAAAATCATGGTAGGTAAGTATTATTAAGGTGACATATTCCTCCTCTCAGTCCCATTAAACTTTTTCAAATCTGATGAGAGCGTTAAAACGCAAGAGAGAAATACAAAGGGGAGATAGAGTCTATCAATGTTGTGGGTCGTCAATAGTTATTCCACCATGTTCAAAATGAAACAATCCATATATGCAGTTTTACTTTCTGAGGGTCGATGGTTTCGCTACACTACTTGAGGAAGCTATGTATATCATTTGTACAAATGTTATATGCTATATTTTATTTTTATTTCTAAATAAAAATCTTAAATGTTAAAATATTATTTTAAAGATAACGACTTTCTAAACTGAAAGTGAACTAAGTGAAATATTATTCCAGGAAATATTTACTAACAAAAAGCGGTATGCGGGCTCCAAATTTATATTATTTCAATGGATGACGAAATTGCGGTTAGTTCCTTTAGTTATTGCTGGTGTTATTATATTATGGTATGGGTATATGCTAATGATCTTTTAGATCCTTTTTCTAAACGAAAAATTTTTAAAAGCATTTGCGGTGCACAATGCCAGGACCAGATTCATCGTATTCCTGCTTCGAGATCCACATCTGTTGGAAGGTGGATAGAGAAGCCAAAAAAAAGCCACCGATCCAGACGGAGTACTTTCTCTCAGGTGGTGCAATAATCTTAATCTTGATGGTTGAAGGAGCAAGAGCAGTGATTTCCTTTTGCATACGATCAGCAATACCTGTGGAACGGGATACAAGGAAAAATATTGTTAAGTTGAAAATTCTGATTTAAACTGATATCAACAAAAAAAAAATTATACATGTATACAGTCTTACCTGGATACATTGTAGTACCGCCAGAGAGGACAGAGTTGGCATACAAGTCCTTACGGATATCAACATCACATCTCATGATCGAGTTGTAGACGGTCTCGTGAATGCCACTCGATTCCATACCCAAGAACGATGGCTGGAAAAGAGCCTCTGGGCAACGGAAACGCTCGTTACCAATGGTAATCACCTGACCGTCGGGTAATTCATATGATTTCTCCAACGAGGTAGAGGCAGCAGCAGTAGCCATTTCCTGCTCAAAGTCCAAAGCAACATAGCACAATTTCTCCTTAATATCACGAACAATTTCACGCTCAGCAGTAGTGGTGAACGAGTAGCCGCGTTCAGTCAGAATCTTCATCAGATAATCGGTCAAATCACGACCGGCCAAATCAAGACGAAGAATTGCATGTGGCAGTGCGAAACCTTCGTAGATAGGTACAGTATGTGAGACACCATCACCGGAGTCCAAGACAATACCGGTGGTACGACCGGAGGCATACAGGAGAGCACGGCCTGGATGGCAACGTACATGGCTGGTGAGTTGAAGGTCTCAAACATAATCTGTGTCATCTTTTCACGATTAGCCTTGGGGTTAAGTGGAGCCTCTGTCAATAATACTGGATGTTCTTCGGGAGCGACACGTAACTCATTGTAGAAGGTGTGATGCCAGATTTTCTCCATATCGTCCCAGTTAGTAATGATGCCGTGCTCAATCGGATACTTCAGTGTTAAAATACCACGTTTGCTTTGGGCCTCATCACCGACATATGAATCTTTTTGACCCATACCGACCATCACACCTTGATGGCGTGGACGACCGACGATTGATGGGAAGACAGCACGGGGGGCATCATCACCAGCGAAGCCAGCCTTGCACATGCCCGAACCGTTGTCAATAACTAATGCACCCGCATCATCGTCACACATCTTGGTGGCACTTTATTTGATCTGAACGAAAATAAAAATTCAAAAAACATAAAAAAATAATAAAAATTATTTAATCAAATCGCATTCGGATCGAAAGTAATAATAATTTTTTTTTCATATAATTTTTTTTATTGGACTCTATCAGGACTGAAAGAATTTACGATCAGCTGTTTGTCTCACTGTCTTTTATATTTTTGATTTGAATGTAAACTTTTTCTGATCAGTTACGTTCATACAAATGTGTTAAATATAGACCAAATTAAAAAAATATATAAATTAGAAAAGTAAAAGATCATATTTTCTGAAGTCGAAATGTTTTGGAGAACTTTGGATCTGAAATAATCAATTACTTTAAATACTGTTTAGATCATTTTTATTTTTTTTTTTATATTATTTTTATTATTATTATTTCTTATTAAAATTGGGAAAATTAATGAAAAACTTATTTTCCTCTTTATGCACTTAAAACAGTAGAAATAGTAAATTAATAATAAAGGCTTTCTATTCTCACGGAAGACCACAATTTAATAATATATTTTTTTTCTAAATTCAATAATTTGTTTGAATATTTCTTGACGGACAATATATTTTCAAAATATTGCAGCACTGCTCTATTTTTTTTTCTTGTTTTAATTTTTAATTTGCTTTAATTTTTAAAAAGATTTATCATATTTCCAAAGATTATAACACAATTTATTATTATGATATGTAGACACATATTTACTAATTTTTATAAAAATATTTTATTGCACATTTTATATTTTATTTGTTAATTTGGTTTTATTAAACCATTGGTGTTTTCACGTTTTTTTTTTTTTTAGTTTTTTACAAACCTGTTCTTTAACGGAAACAAACTAAAAGGATATCAGACAAATAGTCTGATTTCTTGTTGGCAGCTGAAGTCAACAACAAATGAAACGCTGAGTATCACGCAAAGTCTTTATATCGCCAAATCTAGCATCGATGATCTCGCTGCAGTATAAGGTAAAAAAAAAAGGAAACTCATTACAAAAAACGCACTTCCACACTCACAAATATTGATGCAGCGCATTGGTACACTGGAAAAAAATCAAATCGTACCAAAACAGCATTAGAATTATAGTTATCTCGGAATTACTTAAATGAAGTAAAAATATTGTACTTGACTCAAGCACGTTTTTTTTAATCCAGCAACTCTTTATTTTAACCATCTTTAACTTATGCTGGTCTATTTCATTACACATTTTTTTCATACAATTATTTGTGGCGTTATTTTTATTCCTTTCAGTTTGTGCCAGTGTACAACAAATTATACCTGTCATGACGCAGTTCGTTCTTTCTGTTCTATATATAATAAATTTTCTCATCTCTTCTCTTCCAATTAGATTATAAAAAATTGCAGAACTTAAAAAATATTGCAATTTAAATTATAAATTTATTTATTTTTTTATCATCATGGCTGTGAGTCGGGGCACTGTTGTTCAAATAGGCGTCCTATTAAAAATCGTCGAACGGGAGCAAGTGATTAAGTTTCGTTAAATTGAATTTATTAAATAAATAAATATACAAGGGGTTTAAATTATACATATCTATCACATAATGTATGCATAAGATATTTGTTAATTACTAAATTTACGATCAGCCTAATACATTTATTGGATGAATTTGCTATCTATTATGTTTTATACAAATGAATAATATACCAATACATGTATTTTGATTTCTCAAAACTGCAAAAAAAATTTGGAAAAATTGCAAAATTTTTTAAAATAAATGCCGAAAACGGTTCCTAAGAATTATTTTTTCACTAAATAATTAAAAGGCAAGACTCTGTCAAAAAAACTGATTTGCAAATGGGGCTCCGATTTTATTTTGTTTACTTTGGAAAATAATAGTCTTAGGAGAGATAGTTTCAAGAGTAAAATGATTTTGAAAAATAGGCAATGAAAAAATAGGAAGGTTTGTAACGCATTCGCAAAGTTTGTAAGGCATCGGAGACCCCATAATCGATCAGCTCGATTTAGCCATGTCCGTCTGTCTGTCTGTCTGTTGCGATACGTTTTACTCAGAATGTTTTTAGGATATTGACATAAATTTTTTAACTTAAGCTTTTATTGGTCCTAGGCAGATTATATGTCAGAATCAATATGCCACGCCCATTTTTGAGTTCTTGTGTGAAAAGAAATAATATTTTTGAATGAATTCAATAAAAATTTTAATTTTTTTTACAGAGTATTTAGAAATTAAGCAGCCAAATCGTATAATGATTGCCTTGATTTAGTTTGGTATCCACTTTGAGATCTATTCAAGCCATTAGAAAATGTTACAGCAGAGTAAATTAAGTAATTGCTTTTAAGTGTTTTGCATTCTTTGTATCATTGAGAGAGAGCAGATACTAAACGAATGATCAGCGTCTGATAAGCGAGCTGAGCGTGTTAATGTATGCGTAAATGATAAATTACCAAGACAGATACTTTTTATCTATTTTATAGAATAGAATCCGAATAGTTGCAATAGCGATGGCAATCAATGTTCTCATTTACAATTCGTTAATTTAACAAAAAAAAAAAAAATTGAAAAAAAAAAAAAAAAAATAAATAAAATAAGAAGAAGTAGAAATAAAAAACGAATGCTAATCGCCGAATAATGTCGTCGACATACGTTCAGACTGATTGCAATTTGCGAATTTTATTTGCAAATGAAATTCTAAAATAGAAACGAACCTTAGAAGGACTGATAGATACGCGCCAATTGATGTTGCTTTTTGTGGCATGCTGTATGCCTGCAGCGGTATGGCATGCTCTACGAGACACAATTGCCCAACAACAGCAACAGCAAAAGCAACAGCAGCAGCAACAGCAGCAAAAACAACAACCACAACAGCAATAGCAATAGCAACAAAGACAAGAATAGATGCAACGGCGACGACGTCAACGAGACTTATAAATCAACATCAAGGTTGCCCTCCACGCTTTGGCTAGAGGAAGCAAATTACAAATGCATCGAAAGAATTTTTATTTAATTTTTTTGTTTTTTTTTTTTTTTTTTTTTTTTTTTTGGTTAGCGCCAACGTTAATTGAAGTTTCGAAATATTTATGAAAAAAATACACCTCCATTAAATGATGATGCTATAAAAACAATTAGCAGAAATATTTAGAACATTCATACACAAGTATATGAGCATGTGTTGCTCATATTTCATTGTGGGGTAAAAATTCTTATTATTTGATGAATAAATTAATGCGCTAATTGTAATTGTGTTTGAATTTTTTTGTTTTAATTAATTTATTATTTAATACTCATCGTGAAATTGAGAAAATTATGTTCAAATATTAAATTTAAACTTTTCTCTGCTCTACATACAAACCCACCTTCCATCCCTAAGCCAGAAATTACCACTGATTGTCATACATTTGAAGTTTCATGTTACGAGTATATGAGCTTTGGTTTAACCGAAGGTTATTTTATTTTTCGAGAGTTGTTCAAAATTTCATTGCAAAAAAAAAAAAAGAAGTAAACGTAAAACTTCAATGGACTCTTGGAATTCTTAATTATCTTAAAAACTTAATAAATCTTCGATTGTATGTTGCTTCCAAAAATCTTATCATTTAAGTTAAGGTTTCCGAATATGTTTTTTATACCCGCCACACATATAGTGTGAAGGGTATTATCAGTTTGTCGAAAAGTTTGTAACGCATTAAAGGAGGCATCGGAGACCCCATAAAGTATATATATTATTGATCAGCTCGATGAGACGAATCGAATTAGCCATGTCCATCTGTCTGTCTGTCCTTCTGTCTGTTGCAATGCGTTTTTCTCGGAAAGTTTCAAAGATATTGACCTGAAATTTTAAACTAAAGCTTTTTTGTGCTCCTAGGCAGTTTGTATGTCAAAACCAAGGTGCCACACATATTTTTAGATATAGCCCCCATACAAACTTACCATTTTTTTTCGATTTTTTGTATACAAATAATTATTATTTATGAATGTTTTTACTACAAATAAGGTAACAGCACTTCTTATGGCATCCAATATCGAAAGAAAGGTGCCATGCCCATTTTTGGATATAGCCCCCAAAAATCACTTTTACGGTTATCCTATGAACATGCTACCGATATGAGAAGGATCGGGCCACTATAACATATAGACCCCATACAAACTCACCTTCTATTTATTTCTTTTTTCAAGAAAATGCCACCATACCATATAGCCCCCAAACAAACGGAAACAACGTTGTTGTGTTTTTATATGAAAAACTATTTTTGAGCTTATTTAATTCAAATACAGTAAAAATATTTTAGATGTCTAACTATTAATTAAGTACATTATATAAGCCTTCATACAAAGGCACATCACATTTCTGAGTAATAAGTCTTTAATGAAGAATTGTGATCTTAAAATTATTTGTCTCCTTTATTTCTGAAATCCTTTCAGAAATTTCAATAATTCGAAAATATTATATTAGCCAAAGAACAACCATCTTAAGATTTTTGAGCGCCCAACGGGTACAGTTAACTCTAATTTAATGGGAATATTTTTTTGCTTTGTTCTTTTCCTATTCTTTTTTTTTTTTTTTTTTTTTTTTGGTTCAATAGTTTTTTCTTTTTGATTTCGTTTTTGTTTTAAACTAAACAAATGATTATTTTTTCATTGCCCATTTCTAAATTTATTTTTTAATTCATCGCATCTGCTAAAAATAAATTGGTATTTTTCGTTGTAATTAATCAATCGGAAGTGCTTTTTTTTGTGTTTTCTTGTATTTAATTAGTTAAAAAAGGAAACTTTTTGTTTTGTTTTTCTTAATCACAAATTTAAAAATAGTTTTTTTTACAACAAAAGCATTTTGCTTTCGTCATTAGTTTTTTCTGTTCTATTTATTAAGGCGATTGGACTAACAAAAATATATTGTGTGAATGCACTAAAATGAAGTAAGGTTCTTAAGTCATTATAAAATATATTTTGCAACAAAAATTAAAATAAATAAATAAAATTAATTAAAAACTAAATTACGAACACAGCTATTTCTATCAATTTGTATGAATTTACTCGCGTTTCTGATGAGTTAGACACGTGCATTTTTTAGGGTTACATAAGCAAAGTCATAGGTTACGCGTCATTCTGCGCAATGCTATAAATTTTTTATTTTGATTTTCCGATGGTTCGCTGAAAATATATATTTACATTTAATATTAAATTTTTATACACACATACACATATGTCAAATTATTCGAATTAGTTTTTTTGATGTGTTTCAATGTTTTCTTTGCTTCTTTTTGGATAAAGATCGAAATGCATTTAAAAACTCTGAGTCAATAATATAAATAACGGACATTATCGAACGATGATATCGATAACAGATTAAAAATATATTATAGGTTCATGTGAATGTGCTATAAAGCTATTTCTTTTCATCATGTGTTCGGGTAATTTGGCATTTGAGGCGTTAGTGTAATTTTTTCGGGCATTCAAGACGATAGCATGATTCGAATCAGATATTTGAGACAGTAAATAGATTCTGGTTTGGCGTTACATTACCATTTAAATACAAATTTCGTCTGCATATTAATGTGAGATGGGCATGGATGCCACGGGGACAATTGTTGAAAAAGGGAGGGATATACCGGTTTGGAAAAGAATATCTAGTCCCAACATTCCCGTAAATAAGAACTGTTATATTTTTATGATAATTTAAAATAATTTTCATTTGTAAACTCAAATATTATGGATAAACTTACATATATGGGGGCTAACTCTATAATGGGTATGCAGAAAATATTTGACGCTAGTATACTTCATGGCCCCCATACAAATATTGCTCAAATTTATAAGTTTAGATATGAATAATTTTTAATTACTTAGCCTATAAATAACAAATGAATGGTATGGATTAAGCCTATGATAATTCATAGGCACAAGCCATTTAACTCCAATTTTTTTTATTTATTTATTTAAAATGTCTGAATTTGACTCATAATGAACTTTTCAAGAGGGGGGTTAATGTTAGTATGAAAAACTAACATATCCAATCTTTATTTAAATCAAACTAGAAAACTTATTTGAACCGAAGTGGCTCGATCCCGAATAATCTAATATTTTTTTTAAACTGAACAGAACCTTGAACCGAAATGGTTGGTAAGTTTCCAATTGCAGCTAAATTTCTCCAGTAGTCTCCGAGAAAATCGTGTTGAAATAAACAGACAGACGGACATGGCTAGATCAACTCGTTTTATCGAGCAGATCACGAATATGGGCTGACTTTATGGGATCTACGACGGATCCTCCATCAACTGTGTTACAAACTTTTAGACAAACTGAATATATAAATAAAAAAATCTTATTGAACAGATCTCCCTAATAGGGACATATCAATGTCTTAATGGCATTGGGTATAAAATATTGTGAGTCCTTCTAAACTGTTTTTTTTTTTGATTTAATAAGCAAGCTTTAAATCTTATATATAACCCTTATAAAAAGTTTTCTCAAATTTTGCAATATTTAAAAAGTGTTCAGAGTTTTACCTTTTTGTGTGACATTTTTTCAATAAAGAATGGTATTAGGATAGGACATTAGTTAACATAAGATACAAAAAGGTTAGGTACGGGAGATTTCATAGTTTAGGCATACTTGATTGCAGCGTTCTTTACCTTTTCGATTAATAATGTATTTAAATTTTAATCTGTCTTTTCTGTTTTTTTACAAAATATTTCAGGACGTTTTAAATAAAATATATTTTTTCTTTAATCTTTAAAATAGTGCAGCATTTCATGCTAGCAATGGTTTTATCTACCCACTAAAATTTAATATATAAATTCTTCATGGAAAATTCTTTGCACATCAAGAATGTAGCGTAAGTATTCTTTTTTCAAATAATAATATAAAAATAATTTGTTAAAAGATAAAATTCCTTTTTTTTTAAACTTCATTTACAACAAAAGCCCACAGACTTGCACAGAGAAAGCATACGAATCCAGTTTCAGTGAGAGAGAATCGAAAGAGAGAATCAAAAGACTTAAGAAACAAACTTCTGCAAATAGAAAGGCAAAGACGGCAAATGTCGCGCGCGTGTAGAAAGAAACGTAAAAGAACAAGAAATAATTGTGGCAGCAACAAATTTAAACGAAAGCCAAAGCCAAAGCAGCGACGGCAAGCAGCGACGACAAGCAGCAGCGACTGAAAAAGAAAGTGCAAGTGGATGCGGATGCTTACTTTGTATTCTGCTCGCTAACTTGCTTGTTTGCTGAAGACTCAACAACCACAAAGAGCAATTGAGTCCCAAACACTAAAAGGCAACAAAAACAATAATAACAATAACAACAACAAAAAGAACAGCAACAGCAAAACAAATGTTGGCGTTGAAACTCGAGGCCGAGACCACGATCAAGACCAAGAGCAAGACCAACGAATTATTGGGCAGCGGTGTAGAAGTGTGAAGCGTTGGCATACGAATTGGACGGACACATTTGACCTAGTTCCATGCACAATCAGAATGTTTCATGTTTCGATTTTATTATTTTATTTCGGTTTTGTGTTTGTTGTTGTTTTATTTATTTATTTATTTTTTTTTTTTTGTTGTTGTTTTTGTTGTTGTTGTTGCTGTGATTCTTCTTCGTGTGCTGGCTTTGCTTGTTAGCGTGTTTTTCGATTTGTTGTTGGTTTTGGCCAAATAGCCACACCATACCAACTGGCGAGTATCTAAGTGTGTGTGTGTGTGTGCGTATCTGTATTGGTGTAAAGTTACTTTTTCTTTTCGTTTTGCTCTCAATTGTTCATTCGGTGCGCTTCATTTTCAAATTGTTTATTCGTTTTCTTTTTTTTTTTTTTTGTTTTCTTCGACTACGTAGGCCTATGTCAGAAATTTATTCATTCGTGTATCTGTAAATGTATCTACAAGATACATATTACTCTCGTATAAACTTCAGCAGAACACTTTCAAGGTATGACTTTCGAATTTGGTTGCTTTTTCTTTTTTTTTCTTTTATTTTTTTATCAATCTTTCTTGTTGGCTTTGCTATTGAATGCATTGAAATGTATCTTGTTTAGCTTACTTTCAGATTCTTTTCTTTCAATTATTTATTTGGTATTCAGTCGAAAAGTAGTAGAAGAAAAAAATCTAAAACAATTGCCTCACATTGATTCTGTACGTTTGGACCACTTCGAAAAAAGAAAAACCTTACGCCTCTAATTGCTTTCAAGCGCTTAATGAGTTTTTGCTCAGCTCGAGAATGCTTCAACTTCGGCCACGCTTTAATTCTGGTTCTTGGTGCTGCTTGTGTTTCTGTCTTTTGTCTTACTTTGCTTTAGAGCTGTCGGATTTTGTATGTATGTATGTATTTAAGTATCTTTATCTTTACGCTTCATGCTGTGCAGCTGTGTTTCATGGAATGGGAATATGGGCAAAGTGTTTGAAGCGGTTGCGAAGCATGACATAAACTTTCGATTGTCTGTGCCATCACATAACCGTTCTTCAATTTTTTCACTTCAACTTCAGCCTCTGCTTTGTTCATTCTTCTGTTATTGTTGTTGTTTTTTTTTTTTTTTTGGTAATTTCTTCGTCATCTTTGGCTTAAATGGGTAATTGGGTCAACGTCGTCGGCAGCAGCAGCGATACAAGAAAAACTTTAGCTTCAGCACATTTCACTTAAAATTCTTGGCGCTTAATGTGCGCGTTTATTTTTAGTTTGTGGCTTTGGTCTTGTCCATTAACAAGCGGAAGAGATGAGAATAGAATTGTTTGTTGGTTACAGCCGCAGCAGTAAGGGCAAGGGTATGCATTGCTGTGGGTTTAGTTTAGACTTTTCTGGCTATCTGAATCTTCTATCTGTTATTTTCATCATTTTATGAAATCTTTTTTCATTTTATTATACTTTTTTTTTATTTTTTTTTTTACAACTTTCTTGTGAGATTCTTTGGCTTTTACTTGAATTTCTTTTTTTCTCGACATTTTTGGTGCTTAATGTGCTTGGCATCTTTTTTTATTTATTTTTTTTTTTCTTAAAAATTTTTTTTTTTTTTTTTTTTGATTTCATGTTAATTATTAAAAAGTGAAAATAAAGTTTTTTGGGTCTTGGCTTTTTTGAGCTGAATTAATCATCATCTACTCTCAATCTTTTTTTATTGTGTTGCTTGTTGATTTGCCTCGTGTTCTCGTGCTGAGCTTACTTCATTTTGGTTTAGTTTATTGCTTAAGTCTTTTGTTTTTCATTTGCACATTTTAGATATTCATCTTCAAATAGAAAAAAATGCAATGTTTAAAAAATGAAAACTCATAGTTTATTATTAGAAGTTGGTTTCTTATTAGCATGTTCTATATACATACATACATATCTAGCATTTTGAAGACATATATTTATTGTACATTCGTCAGTTTTCTTTCTTTCTTCTGCTGTGGTTCTTCTCATTTGTTTCTTAAAAGTGACCTAATTTCTTTGTACTACATAAAATTACGTATACGCATTTAACGAGGCCCTTACATTATTACAGAAAAAAAATATGCTAAAATATGATAGAACACTAAGGTCGCAAGATACCCTGTACCCTAACTTTATTTATCAAATGGTCAGTCCTATCTTATTGACATACCTCATTAAATTGGATTTTCGTACAAAAACTTAAAAAAAGGGACATATTCGTCTATTTCATTGGGACTCTCTTAGGCATAATTTATAAATAATTCCTAGAATAAGAATCAATGACGTGTTTTTGTAAAATCCCAATATATTGCGGTTGATTTGTATAGGGGATAACCCTTAAAATGGGACAAGAGAAAATCCGTTTTCAAGTGCACACTTGACGGCTTAGGAGAGTCTATGCTTCAAGTCTACTAGCTATATTTTATCGTTTCCGTGATAATCGTTTTGATACAGCAAGACGGTCAGAGGAGAGGATCAGACGGACGGACAGATATAGCTAGCTCGAATATTTCTGTGGTAAAAAGGAAAAACTGCTTATGTCTGATTTTACCGTTTTGCAGGAGAGCACTTTTATTTTAAAATAAATTGAAATTGTACGCAAAAGTGAGATTAAGCAAAATTACTTTGTCTATAACTTCCTGAAAAATCGTCAAAAATAATTCAGATTTTGCATGGGTATTTTCAATGCGGATCAGTAGCATATTGCTAATTTTTGCTTAAGGGTCGATTTAAGCACTTTTCCTTTTCACCACAGATATATGCCTCCTTCCATCTTATATATACGCTTTTACCTTTAATGTCAAGGTATAACAATCAACATATATCATGTATATGGATAAAGGGTTTTGAAACATAATAGATTGTAAATTTATATTGCAAGGAATATTAATCGTTTCCAGAAGAGGATGCTGATCGATTACAAGATACATGGTACAAAATTTTTGTGTATCTTAATTTATGTCGTACCATTCCTTATTGTATATTAGTGTTTCTAGCTTTTACTATCCTACCCAAATTTGGATATTTCATAGGATTATGATAAGAATAATTCTTTCTAAATTAAAAGATGCTGGATTACATTAAACAGAAACTTTCTTGCATAAAATCAAAACTTTGGGGGGTTTTTATAGGGGGAAAACTTTAAAATGAGGTCAAATGAAAACCTACAGAGTCTTAGTTTCGAATATGGTGGCTCTGTCTCGTAAACTCTCCGAAATAGTCTGGCGAACAGGCGGATAAGCTCTCATTTCAAAATGTATGTAACTTATAGGGTCTATCATGGGTCTTAGCGTCTGTTACATTCATTTGCACAAACATAAAGTAGACTTTTACCCTTCGGGTTGGGGCTATAAAAAATTTAGGAAGATTTGTTTGGCTTCAATGGAAAATGTAAATTTCAAGTTTAGTGAATTTAAACAATTCTATAGTCTCCGAGATAATCAATTTTATATGACGGACAAAGTGTCAATCGGACAGACGGACAATGTTAGTTGAATTCTACTTTCGATGGAAACATATTAAGTCTTCACTATATGCACTTTACATAGCATATGACAGATATCAAGAGTCGTCGTTGGGATTGGAGTAGCAGTCAGACTTGTCACTTTGCGCTATTCAAGAATATAACCCATAAATTTAATTAAAATCAAATTAATTTCTTAACAAAAAAAAATCAATGTGATAGATATTTTTGTATCGAAGTTGCACGTTTTAGTTTAAATCAACTAAAAAATATAAACTTTCACCGAATTTGTAACCAAAAACGCATTTGAAATAAGTATTCACAAAGAACGCAAGTTGGAAAACAAAGAAAAATAAGAAGTATTTTCAGTTTGGTTCTTAAAAAGTTTAATATTAATAGAAAAAAATATTAAAACCTTAAAAAAATAGAACAAAAAAATCGCTGAGTCTGAAACTGAGCCTAAGACTGTGACTAACTTTAGGCCTACTGTGCTGCGAACAAAGCATAATAAATGTACACACAGACAATTTCGATTTAGCAGAAATAATGTACAACGTTCCACTGATTTTTACTTTTCTATATACTAGAAAGTTTTATATTTTTACAGCGACAAACACAGCAACAACAACAAAAGAAACCACTCTAAGTGTAAAGCCAAACACCAAACTTTGAGTTACTTTAAAGTGAAGCTGTATGTACAATTGTATCTAAGTGACAGATCTTATATAGAGAAATACTCAATTTAATACTCGTACACAACAAAGAAATGGAAATCCAACTTAATGCAATTTTGAAAAGAAAAGTTAAACATTTAAACGTGGTGGTGCATTGATTAAATAAAAAATAATTATAATATAAAATATAATAACCATTAAAATTATTAAATACTAATTAAGAATATAATCGGTTTTCACTCTCCTTTGCTGCTATTAAAACATTTTTTTCTATTTTGCCTTATCTTTCATTTTTATAAGTATTTAAGTCTCTTTCATATTTCAGTTTATTTTTTATATGCAAAGAAAAGTAAAATTTCAAACCTAAGCGGCAGAAGTTACTGAAAAATATGCACAAACAACAAAAAAAAAACAGTTTAAATTATATAATTAAAAACTAATCTTGACAAAAATAGACGAAAGTTGTAATTTATAAAAAAAAAAAAAAACTAAAAAAAGAAGCAGCAACGAGTGTAAAAAAAAAAAACGACATAAAGAAGCGACAGCAACGCAAGAGAAATGAAACTCGCTCGTTCAAAATAAAAGAAGTTTTTTTTAAAAAAAAAAAAAAAAAAAAACTTGAGTTGCCTCCAAGAAAATTACCAAAGACGTTCAACGCCGAAGAAAGTTAAAATTATACAACGAAACGTTTGGAATGAAACATTATGGTGCGAAAAGCTAAGCATAAAAAAATGAATGTTCTCTTTGAAAGCGCATGCGCAAAACTACTCTCACATATTTACAAGATCGCAACTGAATAGTTGTACCGAAATTTGACGATTCATGCAAACAGAAAACGTCATAAATATTTTTACATTAAGACTTTGGTTTTTCTTTAAAAGTTAATAATGTGCGAATGTATGTAACAGACAAAAGGAGGCGAGATAGAACCCTATAAAGTATATATATATTCTTGATCAGCATTGGAAAGGGAGTCGAACAAGCTATGTCTGCCTATCCGTCTGCCGTATGAGAGATTATATCGGAGACAATACGAGATAGGGCTACCATATTTGAAACTTAGACTCTCCTGAGCCGTCCAGCGAGCACTTGCAAGAGGTTTTTTTCTAACTCCATTTTAAGGGGTACCTCCCATACAATCAACCCCAACAATTTGTTGCATTTGGAACTCTAATTTTAGTATAAATTATGTCTGTGATAGTCCCAATAAAATATCCCCATATGGATAGGACCAACAAAATTTTAGGTATAGCCTCCATACATTTATACCCCATTTTTTAAGTTATTTTTTAATGAAAATGCAATACATTGAGGTATGACAGTAAAATACGACTTAACTCAAATTAGATAAAGATTGGGTTCAGGGTATTTTATAGTGCAGTAGCCGAGTTTAAAAACAATCAGATAAAAAATAAATTCGTTTAATATAAAAAAAAAGTACGGCAATTATTAATTAAAAAAATTATTTTAAAAAATTTTATATATTTAAAAAATTACACAAGTTTCTGAAAATAAAAATATTTATGACGAGTATTGTGAGCCTATAAAACAAAAGACTTCAACGAAGAACCAAACTTGCTGCAGTGAAATGGAATGGCAAATGAAACACGCAACACGAGTAAGAGAAATGGTAAAAGTAATTTCAAAAGACGAAAAAGAATTGAAACAGTTTAGATCAAAAGCAGCATAAGCTTAAATTCCGAAACAGACACACACACACACACACACACACACACACACAAACATAAACACAAACACAATAATGCAAAGAAGAAAGAAAGAAAGCATTAAAGCTTCGTATCAAGTGAATGTATGTAATTCAATGCGACTTTGTGTACATGCGTGTAAGTTTGTATGTGTGAGTTTGTATCGAGCGAAAGCCAACCACAGTCGTCGAAGTTGAAGTCGCAGTCTTCGCAACAAAATGGAATGAAATTTCTTAGCCTGAACAACAATCTTAGAGGATAAGCGCTGATCATGTCGCACGCTGCCGCACAGACGTCTACAGTGGTTCGAGGCAGACGTTACATTCAAAACGTGCTCGCGGAAGAACCTTAAACGCAACGCAACGCTACAAGAACTCAAAATCAAAATTTGTCGTCGTTGTTTGCTTAACGTAGAAAGTAAAAAAGCTATCGCATAACAAATCAAAAAAAAACTTTAATATTTGAAAATAAATTCAAGAAAATATTTAAAAAATTAAAACTTGTGAAAATCTATAAAAATTCTAAAATAAAGAAAATCAAAATGAAAACCTCATATAGAGTCAATAATGTGCTCGTGCGTGTCTTAAGTGTACTCTGAGTAAATTTTCACATATATGAAACTTATAAATTTCGTAAACTGTTCTCTGCATAACAAACGAAAAGTGAAAGTGTTGCGCGGCAGCATTATGTGCTCTAACTGAATATAAAGAAAATTAATTCAATAAAAAAATTTTCAATTATCAATAAAAAAAGAAATACAAAAACACTTGGATTACTCTAACTCATCAACTTCTCTTCAAAAGGATATTTTCTTATATTTCTATTTCTTAACTGAACTTCTATCTACTACTTGGATACTATTTTACTATAATTATATATCTACAACTATCATTGGACGAATATGGCTGCCAATGAGATAATGGCACCCAGTGTCAATGCAAATTGTCAATATTCAACCAGATATTGCTGTAAGTTAAAACAAAAAAAAAATAGATAATCGTACTTTTTTGGTTTGGAAATGGGAACTTAAATTTAATTAATATCCTTGTTTGTTCTTAGTTAAATAAAAAAAAAAAATAAATAATAATTATTATTATTTTATTATTTTTTCTATTTTTTTTTTATTGTAACAAAAATTAATATTTATATTAATTTATTATATCTTTATAATTTATGCAAACTTAAAGCTAGATCCCCTTTTCAATTTTCTAACAAAAATTTTCATCTCATAAAATGAGAATGCAAATACATTAAAATTAAAAATAAAATATATCGCTTAGCGATATCTCGAGCAATTACTGGAAAAACACACACAGATTCACACACACACACACACACACACACATTAGTGCATAGTTTTTATAGTGTGACACGCAAAACAACTTAGCAATGCTCAAGTTAAAAGACAAGACCTTCCCAAAAATGAACACAACAGCAACAACAACAAAAACAAACATCTGAACAAATACAAGAAAGCCCCTTGCAGTATTTTTTCGCAAAAATTGCCTTGAAACTAAAATGTCTACAAAACCAACAACAAAAATAGCAACAGAAATATTATCAATAACAAGAAGAAAAGCCTCCGGAAAATCCAAAAACGAACCAAGTAAGTTAAGTCAGGCGCAAACAACCTGCATCGAACTGGTTCGTTTTTTTTTGTTCATTTCATTTCATTTTATTTCGATTCGATTCGTTTATTCATTCATTTCGTTAAGTTGAGCTGCGCGCATCTTAACTCAAGCGCTGTGCACAAGAAACGTAGAAAGTTTTTGTTTTCAGCCCAAAACAAGCACTAAAACCACCCAACTGCTGCCGCGGTTTCATGCCATTCCACTTCACTTGCTATCTTTCACTCTCAGCGCAGCAATAAGCCAACAACAACTCGGCGGCTTGCAGCACCGAAAGCTTATGCGTTCGCTTGTTGGATAGCTATGCTATCTCACTCTAACTTATACGTTAACGTTTCATCGCATCGCACAGTGTGCTGTAGCACATAATAAAATATTGTAGAAGAAAATGTTCTTTATAAATTTTTTTTACACACGAAACTTTCCCTAGAGCCGGATACTGTATACGATGTATTTTGGTTTGTTAATTACAAATCGATGCCCATATTTTTCTCAAGGTTTTCTTAGATATTCTAGTCCCAAAAACCTAAATTACACAATTTTTCAAAATTTTATATTAGAATGTAACAAAAACCCATAGGGAATGGCATAATTCTGAGCACAAGCTTGAAAGTAGCATGCCAAAAATTCATCGGATGCAGTATTCCCAGTTTCTAGCTCCAGTCTCTAGCTCAGACCTTGCTCCAGTCTTTCGACAGATTTGTTTCCTGTGGTGTAATTATAATTTATAAATAATTACTTTTAATTTTTTAAGTTTATAATTTTTCTTCTATAAACTTATATTTATAGACCGTCGATTTTAATTTCAATTAATATATATGTATAATTAGAAAATTAAATAATTTTTTATTTTATAAATAATTTTAACGATAAAGAAAACTAGTCTTAGACAGAGATCAAATTTTTCAGTTCCTCTGTTATTTCGAGCTTAAAGAGAGCTTAAAAGCTAAATTCATATTAAATTTATTAAAGGTGTCCAACCAAAACTAAAAAAAGTGAGTCTATAAAGAGACAATATTTTAGTCCACATACATTCTCCGATTTTGTTTCAATTTAAGGACTTCTTTGTTACCTAATTTAGATAGTATGGATTACGTTTCCGACAATCCCAAGTATTCTAAAGGTGCCTAAGGACGCAAATATTGTGAATCAAATTAAAACATTGTTTAATTTTCACCTCATATTGCATTGAAAATAGTTTAAAATAGCTAAAAATTGTAAATATTAGTTTTTTGGAACGTATCCTACTTTGGATTAAATTCAACAATTTCAAAAGTTTGAACATTTGGGAAATATTTTATTGTTTTTTTTTTGAATCCCGTAGTTGCTAAATAATCATTGAGTTTTGGAGAAAATTTAACAAAATTTTAGCTTTGGCATACAGAAACGCAGTACTACTTTCTGTGCAAATTTTGAGCACTCAATTGGTATGGTCTAAAACTTCGAGTTTTTTTAACTGCGGTCTGGTTATGATGTTTTGTACTATTGGTAGAGCCCGTATAGAGGTTAGGTGCAAAAAAATGTAGTTGCTTGGTACTGCAAAAATTAACTTTCATCAAAATAGAATTGTAAGCCCCTAAAAAAGGATTAAATAAACAATTAGTTAAAAAACAATAACTAAAGCTTAAAAGTTTAATATTTTTTTTACCTTTTTTGCTCGAGGCAACTGCTTCTTTCATTTACAATATTATTATAATTATTAACGTTTTTGTTGCGGTTTCATAACACTGTGCGTCAATATTGATTGCAAGCAACAACATTCATTTTGTATCTTCCTCTTTCTTTTTTGTTGTTGTTTTTTTGTTTCTGTTTCTACTTTGGCTTCTTCACTTCTTCGACTTCTTTTTCTTGTTGAGCGCGTACGACACGAATATTAATAGGTGAAAGTTGCTGCGCAGTCGTAGTTGACTGCGACGACGTTGACTTCTGCTGCTGCTTGTTTTCATATAAAGCGCTGCGCGTGTATTGCTAGCAAAGTAAACCCTTTCCATTGAATTACACTAAGCATTTGCTATTCTTCATTGTTGTTGTTATTGTTGTTGTTCTTTTGCTTAAATTACCAATTGTTGTTGTTACTGTTAATTTAATAGCAACATGCAACAATTGTAGTTGCTTGTTTATAACATTTCTTTTGCGTGGGCTCTTCAAATTTTCTATTGTATCTAAATATGTTTTTTTTTGGCGCATATCCTGTTTTAGAGTTTCAAATTAAGGTTTACCTAAATAAATATGTATCTTTACATCCTATAAAAATGTATCTTTTTTCAGTATAATGTATCTGCACACATTCTTCGTAGTATTCAATGATTGCAAAGGGTTAAGTTTTTGTTTTAAACTTTTAATAAACTTAAAAATTGTTTATAATATTTTCAATAAATGCTTTTTTCCTTCTCCTACCTTCTTTTATTGTTATCGATTGTTTGTCTGTCTGTCTCTCTGTCTCTTTGACATTTCCATAATAATTAAGTCGATTGCATAAGTGCAGCAGTTATTTTGTTTACAAACTATTTTTTTTTTTTATATTTATTTATGCTTTATTGTTGTTGCTATTATTATTGCTGCAGGTTGCTTTAAACATTTCGAGTTCAATGTCCCAAAACATGTCGCCATCTTATTATTTAGTTTCAGCATATTGCGCAGCTACGATTTATTCATTCGTTGAGCAGCGATTGCAAAAGATCCTTCTCGATGTTTGTAGACAATATTTTTAGATAATATAAAAAATAAATATTTTTACGTCTACCATTTGCTATTTGCTCTGCTTAAAAATGTGTCCAATTAATTAAGATGACGCATCGCTTATTTTGAATTAAATTAATTTTATTTGTTTTTTTTTTTAATTTTTTTTAAACTTATTTTTTAATCAGAAAATAGTTACAAGTATATATAAAAAGGCATTGAGCAATATCGTTTTGTTAACTAATAAATCATCACTTTTTAATTCACTTTATATTTTATTTTGGTTTATTTACGATACTATCTTATGTAATAATAAATAATTTCTATGAATTTCGATGATATGAGTCATAAAACTACAATTATTATTATAAGATGTACACTAGTCGGCATAATGATTTTGACAAGACGAAAAAAATATATCTTTTGATTTTCATTCCTACAATCTATAATTTTTTGATCTATTGTATTTTATAATCATCTTTAATGTTCCTAAACTATTAATCTGACGACAAAACTTTGTTCAGATAGTTGATAGACAATAAAATGACGATGTTATCTTTCATTATAAGCATGACTAATAGACTATCAGAACCAAAGATATCTGCATTTGAAATTTAAAAAAAAAAAACTGACATTTTAGACAACAATATCTCCAAAACTGTTTAACTTTGAAGAAACTTGATATTATTTCTGGATTCTACATGTAAATTTTACATTAAAACACTCTAAAACAATGCAACTCGAATGATTATTATTACGTCTTTATAGTTTCTTTCAATATCTAACAAAGTAAATAATAAAATCTATACATTTCGGCTTCTTCCGCAAAATGTGAATTTTTTTTTTAATTTACGTACATACTTAAATATATTTCAGCTTAACGTATTTATTCATTGTATTGTATGTGTAATTTATCTGTTTACATTCAAGATTGTTATGCAATCGACTAAAGTTATTAATTCTTTTATAATATTTGCGTTTTCTCATTTCTTTCTCGACGTTAACGTTTTATACAGCGCAAAAATTTAATTGGCCGCCAAACGTGATTTAACCACGGCAAAAATAAAAATTATATACGCAGACATATACACATATAAGAACTTTACCAAATTATATTATATACATGCATACATACTTAAATACATACATACAAGTATATAAGTAAATATATAAAATAAAAAGAAAGAAAGAAATGGATGAACAGTTTGCAACTATAAAAAATAATAAAAACTACAACAAATCTGAATTTACAAAAACAAAAACAAAATATTTTATGCAATCGTTCAAAGAAAGAAAACCAAAAAAAAAACGCAAAAAAACAAATTCGTTAACAAAATAAAGCAACAAATTTAAATTTATTAACAGAATACTTGTATGAATTTTTGAGAAAAAAAAATATTGATAATTTTTTAAAAATTTATTTTCTTGGAAGAAGATATTTTTCCTTTTTTTTGTTTTTAAATAAATATCTTTAAAAAAATATTCATAATTAGAACTTAAATAGTTCGATTTGTTTAAACAATTTTACTATAAATTTAATTTGTATTAATATAAATTTATCATTATAATTTATGTTAACTAACTGTACGCTTTATGACAAAGTATCTAGATACATTACAAAAAATATTAAGAAATAATATAAAAAACCATTAACAAAAAAGCAACAATTAGATACAATAATAAGCATCAAAATTACACAAAAGATTTTTTGCTTTTTTAACTGAGTTTTGGCATTGTACTTCATAAATGTATTTCAAAGATACAATGGATCATATAGAAAGAAACAAAATGTATCTGCAAAATTCAAAAAGCAGAAAAGTTTAATTTATTGTTAACTCTTCATTTTTTTTTTATTGCTTTCTTTTATTATATATCTTTTTTTTTTTGTAGTTTCTTCTTACATTTCGCTGTTGGCCACCATTTTTTTTTTTTTTTTTTTGTTTTGCCCGCATGTGGCTGTTTAACTTCGTTGTTGAGGTAGTTGCGTCGTCGTCGCCGTAGTCGTTATTGTGGCGTTTCTGCTTTCGTTATTAGAACTTTCACTTTAAGTTTGCTTCAATTGTGTGTGGCTTGAAGTGTTGCTCTTCACACCATAAACCACTCAATACAAAGCAACGCAATGAAACGCAATCTTAAGCTTAACAAAACCCCGCACAAGACGTAGCCTTTCTGAGGGCTTACGCTGCACACTTCTTACTTGTCTACAAACTTATTGTTCAATTGTTGCCGTGCAACATTTTTTACATTGATTGGGTTTTTGGTTTGAAGTTACGTTTTTTTTCTTTTTTTTTTTTTTTACAAGTTGAAAGTCAAACAATGCCTCGAACTGTGTCTTTTTTTAATGAGTTCCATTGTATTGTATAAACTTTTGTTGAAGTTAATTTTAGTGTTGCGTTGATGAAATGTTTTATTTTTATTTATTTATAACGTTAGAAAATGTGTATTCTTAGAAGCGAGCATTAGAAAACTGTCTTTGTATATGTAAAAATGATTTATAGTTTGCTTAAAAAGATCTTTTATCACTATTACAATATTTATTTTATTATTAATCATGACAGTTGACCTAAGCTCAAAAGATATCAAGACATTTAAGCCATTTTGTTCAGAATGGTATTTTGTTCTATAATTTACGTCATCACATCATGGTTCTCAAGTCAATTTTAAAAATATTTGTACAGACCGCGAAAAGAAATTTATACATATTACGATTTTATTTTTGGCATTTTTAGGCCTCTAATTTTTTTCGAATAAAAAAAAAAAATAAAGTGTTCCAAAATCGATATAAATATTTTGTTTTAATTTTTTTTTTTCATAGTACGTACCTTTTTTTTTCTATTTTCATATTACAAAAAAATATAAAAAAAAAGCCTACATCTGTTGACAATCCCAAAAAGTATCTTTGTATCTAAACACGCTCATCAGTTGCACGTAGCTGTGTTGTTATTCTTGTAGTGTTGGTGTTTTTTTGCCGCTACTTAAATTAACTTGTGTGCTTTGCTTTGTTGTTGTTGTTGTTGTTGCTTTACCGTCTTTGTCGTTGTTTTTGTAGTCAAAGTGAAAGTTATGCTGACGAATCGTGCGAACAAGAAACACAGATATAAACGACGACAGCACAAACGAATGTTTTGCACGTGTATTTATTTTTTTATCTGTGTGAGTGTGAAGTTTTTTTTTTTTAAATTGGTATCTATGCGTGTGCGTTGATAAGAATTTTAATTTTGTTGTTTCGTATTCCAAATGTTTCGTTGTGAATATTTTAAAACATTTTTTTTTTATTTTTTTTTTTTTTTTTTTTTTTTTTGTATTTCTTTCGATTTGGATAAAATTGCCGTTGGATTTAAATGCGTAGAAATCAAAAGTGATTTTTTATGTTTTTTTGTAAAATTTTAATTAGCATAAAACTAGTTTGAGTGGATTAGAGTTGAGTTATATGGAAAACTGGATAAAATGGTAAAGAATGTAATTTTTTATGCATTTAAGCAGTCTTTTAATCTGTTTGTTAACCGAAACTTAACTAAATATATTTTTGAAGCAACTTGAAATCATCTAAGAAAATAAAAAACTGGATACTTTGGGTCTCTGGTAAAAGTTTATTGGTTTTTGAGGTCTTTAATTAGGTACTCAATTGATCAAATTGGTAGTATTTATAGTTAAAATATCAAGTATTCCTAAAGAACCCCAGAGTAACGAATTCCAAGTCACATCAAGTTTCTAATACAGACTGGTTAACTTTAAGATCGTTTTTTTTTAAACTTTCTTTTTGGTTGTAGTTTTTTTTTTTTTCAGGGTTTTAAAAACATTATTAAAAATATCTGATTTAAACTTTTCAAATCTTGCATTGATAATATTTACAAATAAACCAAATAGATTTTAAACTAATCTAAATGACAATATTTATATAAACTAAATATTCATACATTCATATAAGCCAATTTATATAAATATACAATTTAGATACAAGTACGATCACACACAAACACATTGTTGCATTGTTGCGCATACGCCGTGTTGGACTTTCAAAAAGAAATGCATTCAAGTGAGAAATGAAAAAAAAAATTTAGCAGCAAGCAACGAGAAAAAAAGAAAAGAAAATATCTGTAAAAGTTCATAAACCTTCTGCAATAAACAAAGAAACTGCACAAAAAATAAAAAAAATAATATATTGTATATAGTAAATAGATGTACATATGTTTGTATGTATGAATGTGCATAAAATGAGAAACATAAAAGAAAAAAACAAAAAATAAAAATGTGAAAAGAAAATCTGATGGGTTATTTGCTTCTTACCGGTGGTAAGCAGCAGACAGACCAGGCAGGCTGGCAGTTAAAGGCAGTGGCTAAATGCAACAACACCACTGCTGATTGTTGGCAACTAAAGAGTTTCCCCCAAACAGCAACAGCAGCAGCAGCAGCTCGAGCACAACAAATACAATAACATCCAAATATGTGAAGTAGCAAATGTATCTAAAGAAAGAAAAGACTCGAGAAAATATGTATATATTTTTTACTAAATTACTTCTGACGGCTCTGACTCTAACAACAACATTCATAATGATCATAATCATTGATGATAATGATGTTTGTGGTAATGATTATTATGGAATTTCCACAGCAAGTTTTTTTTTTCTTTAGTTGTCTTTTGTTTTTTTTTTTTTTTTTTTATTAGCGTACATTCAACTGCAGATGCAACAACAACAACAAAACAAAAGCTACTGCAATTTTACAACAATAAAAAAACATTGTTAATTTTTCACTTTAAATTAAAAACAATTTTTCACTTTTATTTTAAATTATTTCTAAAACAATTTTCTAATAAAGATATTTTTCAAAAGCTTTATTTTTTTTCATAATAAATTTTTTTCTATATACGCCATAAATCTGCTTATTCGCTTTAGTATTGCATTTGGAGAAAGTTGAAAGAAGCATTTTGGAAACTGTGAAAAATTGTATTCTATTTATTCCATAAGGGCAAATATTTTTTCAATTGCTTGTATCAGCATCAAAAACCGAGCTAAGATAAATTTGTCCATCTTACTTTAATAAAATTATTCGTAAAAACCCAGTAAAAAATTAAAAAAAAGAAATTAATTCCCTTGGTGCTTTCTCTATTTTTGGCACGATGTTTTTTTTTTCAAAATCTACTTTAAAAAATGTGAAAATTTGTGTAATAACTTCAAAATCATATTTTGCACAAGCAGCAAATAAATGTGGAACGAGATAAAATGAAAACAGAACTTGTTTTTTATGTAGGACTTTTATATAGTAGTAATCAGGAACGATGGAATTGAAGAGATTGAAAAACGAGAGATGAAGAAATAATAAAATAATAATAAAATACTTTTTAAAAGAACTGATTTCATTTCTAATTTGTATACCCTGTACCCAAAAGGGTTAAATGGTATATTTAGTTTGTGCGAATGTATGTAACAGTCAGAAGGAGGCTAGTTAGACCATATTTAGTGTATATACATTCTTTATCAACATTGGAAGGAGAGTCGAACTAGCTATGTCTGTCTGTCCGTTTGTCCGTCTGTCCGTTTGTGTCTGTCCTGCTGTATGCCGTATGAAAGATTATCTCGGAGACTATAAGAGATAAGGCCACCATATTTGAAACTTAGACTCCCCTTAAGCCGTCAAGTGTGCACTTACAAACAGTTTTTCTCTAGCCCCATTTTAAGGGGTACCCCTCATACAAATCAACCCCAAAATTTTATTTTTTTACACAAAAACGTCTTGTTTCTTTCTGGAAGTTTATTTGGTATAATTTAAAGTCCCAATGAAATAGACCAATATGGGTAGGTCCAACAATGTTTTTGATATAGCACCTCTAGAAAGATCTACTATTTTTTATTTCAGTTTGAAAGTCCCAATAAAATGCGGTATGGCAATAAAATAGAACCTAACTTAAGGTACATAAAGTTTGGGTACAGGGTATCTTGCAGTCGAGCATATTCGACTTAAGCGTTCTTTCTTGTTTTTATTGCATTAAATAAATAAGAGAAAATAATATCATTTTATCTATAAAAGTAATTCGAGTATGGGATATCAATATTTATAAAACAAAAAGCAAAGACTACAATGTTCCATGACTTATTGTGCTACGAATCGAAACTATACATTGCAGTATCTCAGTAGTTTTCCATTAAAATTATGGAGCTTACGGCGCGTATGAGTAACACCACAGATGAAATTTTGTTGCTGCATTTTGATTTGTGTTTTTGCTTTTTGCTTTCTGATGCGGTGAAAACTGGAAAGAAATGCAAGAAGTAGAAATGTTTTCGTCTCAGGTTTTTTTTTTTTCTTTTCTTTATTTTTCTTTACTTTTCGTTGTACATATTTGCTCTGTGGATAGTATACGTCGCCATCGTTGTTGTTTTTGTTGTTGTTTTTGTTGTTGTTTTTGTTTTTGTTTTTGTTATTGGCATCCGTTGTCAGTCTCGGATTAAATTTCAGCTTCATCTTGCTGCTGCCGCGTTGCCTCTTTTCAGATGCAGCAGCGTTGGCGGCTAATTCTGCTATGCTAGTCGAAGTCGAGTCAAGTAAATTTTGTCTGCAATGTTTTTGTTGCTGGGGGAAAACTTGTATTCTTTCAAAAATTTCTCTTAGCTGCTTAGTTTTGAAAAGCTGCGCTAAAGCAAAATCCCAGCTGCATTCATACAGAAAGTTGTGTGCGACGATGTTGGCGAATGGAATGGGTTTGATGGGTTTTTATTTGAAGTACTAGAAAAGTTATTAGTGATATTTTTTAATTATTATTATTTTATATTTAATATTTTTTTTTATTGTTTTTGTTTTATTTTTTAATTGTTTTTTCTAAATTTCCATAGTTTCGTTATTAATCTTATTGTATGGTTTTCATGATCAATGCATTAATTTGGCAGATAGACAGACTGAGATACATACAAAGTCATGAACTAAAGAACAAATGTTTATAATTATATAGGCGGAGCTTCTAGTCCGCTTTTTTATTCTAAGCACCCCCTGCCCATGGACCTGTCGTTGCGAAATACTTCATCTCGTTTTAAACGCCCCTGTGTCTCAAAATGTTCCAAGACAACGGATCCAGAGATCAGCTTAAAGTCTTAGTGCTGAATGTAAGTCAATTTTTAGGCGCATAGCACTAAGGCATAAACATGCCAAAAGATTACATTTAATTACAGTTCTTATACAAATTAAGAATCTCTACATTTCACATCGTTATTTTACAACAAACAAATCAAGAATTCCAAATAAAAAAGCACAAAGAAAAACAAAAGATATAGACTAATGCTCTAATGCATCCTGACCCAATTAGAAATTCTCACGCAAAGTTTATGGGTGATCCGATATACGAAGAAGAACATTCACACAAAGCCAAATAGAAAAAAACAAACAGACTAAAGTAAAAGAAAAAGTCACGCTTAAACGCCACTTCTCATTTAGTTAAATAAACAAAGAACAAAAAAAAAATTGGAAGTCTAAAAAAAAATCAAACTAAAAAAAAAAAGAAAAGTGCAAGAAATCAAAACCGTAAAAAAAAAAGAAAAAGTTTACGTAAATTCCCAAACAAACGAAACGAAACGGAACGAGACTGTTTGAAATGCAATGGAATGAAACAATACGAAAATTATTTTTAGAAGAAAAAGCCAATTAGAAGCTAAAAACAAGAAAAACGTTAACTTCGGTAGAACCGAAGCTTAAATACCGTCACACGAATCTTTATTTTAAGAGTTTATGTGTAATCATCAGTGGTCACCTAAGTTTACACACAATATTAATTTAAAATTTTGAGCTTAAAATACAGATATGTATAAATAAAATTTCTCGAATATATCTGGAAACGGGCGGTAAGGTTGTATGCAAGAAACACCTGAAAATGGGCGTGGCACCATGATATTGGAAGATTTTTACCCAATATGGAGTAAATACATGAATAAATAATAACCATTTTCATACAAAAAATCGAAAATGGTCCGAAAGTTTGTATGGGGCTATACCAAAAAATGGGCGTGGCACATCTGATTTGACATTGGATGACATTAGAATGTTTTTAGCCAAATTGGAGTGAATATATGCATAAATAATTAGTATTTTTTTACAAAAAATCGGAAAAATCGGAAAAAATGGAAAGTTTATATGGGGGCTATGCCTAAAAGAGGGCGTGGCATTTTGGTTTGACACTGGATGACAAAAGAAATGTTTTTACACAATTGGGAGCGAATACATTCATAAATAATTACAATTTTTATACAAAAAATCGGAAAAAAACGGTAAGTTTGTATGGGGGCTATACCTAAAAATGGGCGTGGCACTCTAATTCTCGAACTCATAATAGTCGTTGCCGAGAAAAGCTTAAGTTCCAAATTTCGGCGTAATATCTAAATATCTTCATCAAAAAATTGCGAAGAAATAAACAGACAGACAGACAGACAGACAGACAGACAGACAGACGGACAGACAGGGGACAGACGGACAGACGGACATGGCTAAATCGATTCGTCTCATCGAGCTGATCAAGATATATATACTTTATGGGTCTACGACGTCTCCTTCAATGCGTTACAAACTTTCCGACAAACTGAATATACCCTTCACACTATGTGTGGCGGGTATAAAAAAACTCAAAAGCAAGAACAACACAAACAAAAAAATCAAAAGCAGAAACGTGCTGAAAAACGTTTTACATTTTTTGTTTTTAATTTCAATTTTTTTTCTCTAATTCTTAGCATTTCTAAGTTTCGTGCGACAAAAACGGAAGTGAACAAAAGTACATAGAACAAAAAAAAAAAAATAAGCAACAGCAACAACACCAAGAAGAAAAAGATAGAAGAAGAAAGAAAATAATAGTTTAGACGAATAAAGCAAACGCATAAAAGCAGCAACACCAACAACAACAACCAACACAATAAAGCATTAAGCAAATATGGGTCAAAAGAGAAACTAACGGTACAATCTTGGTTGCTGTTGTTGTTGTTTGATGACGCTGCTGTTGCTGCTGCTGCCAACAACAACAATAAACTATAAAAGCAATGAAAACGAGAAAAAGATTGTCTATAAGAAGCAAGCAAAAAAAAAATGTAGAAAAAAAAACTTTACAAGATACAAAAGATACTTTAAGATGTGGGTTACATAAAAGGGCAAACGGAAAGTAGAAACATGAACATGAGAAATATAAAGTAGAAGTAACTTGTCTAGAAGAAGATAGAAATACTTGGAACAGAGTGAAAGATTGCTGTCAGGGGCATGTTAAGACATGCGACAGAAAGAGATAAAAAGATGCGTTTTAGTTACATATTCAGTCACAACTTGTTGCAAAGAAAGTGAAACTTTTTATTTTCTGTTGAGCGTGTGTTCTCTTCTTGTCCCGCTTCTTCGTCTCGACTTCAAGCTTTCCAGCATTTCTACTTGTTTTTTTTTGTTTCTTTTTATAGTCTTGGCCAATGCGAATTACAGAGCGCTCTGCGCTGTCTTGGACTTTACTGACTGTTTTGGGATCTTGATCATGTCACGATCGCGCAAAATGCGCATGCTCCAAGAGAAGGTTGAGGTTGTAAATCTTACTTTTGTTATTTTTTTATTTTATTTTAAACATTTTTTGGTTTAGTTTTATGCGTAAAGCAATGCGCAAATTCACAAAAGTTTATTGCAAAATATTTGATTTGATTAGATTGGGTTGGGTTAGGTTTGAAATTTTTGAAATTTGTTACTTGTTTGTGCAGTGAATCACTAAGGTGGTTAATTTTAATTTTTTTAAATGACTAACAATAACAAAAATCGAAGAATATGATTAATTAACAGAGATAAAAATAAACTTTTTGAAGTTTTAATGCAATTTAAACTTGCAATATAATCCCATACAAATGTTTGTATTATATGTATGAGTATTTCAAAATATATTGAAGTAAGCTTCAAAAGGCATACTTAAGATGCAGAGTAATTAATTGCTTTTTCTGCAAGAACCGATCACAGTAAAATAAAAATCAACGGTACAAACTGGTTCAAATATTGATCAGAGTAAGTTATAACCACCATACTCTGAACCATTTTTGACCAGATAATAGTTTTCATTAATTTTAAATTTAAGCTGGTACATTTGTGCAAAATATCATACTAACTATCTTTTGTACAGATTAAAAAAAAGGTTCAAACTATTTTCAAAAAAAAAAAATAGTTCAATTTAAAATAATTATAAACTGTAACATGGCAACCCTAAGCACTGAATCACAATGGCAACCTGCACCAAAACTAAAATGGTTTAATTATTATATTATATTTTTGAGTCGAGAGAGCTATTTCGTATCCCGAAAGAAATTTGGGAACTGGCAAAAATTTTGGTACAGTCGAAAAATACTATTGGATCCTGTGGGATTCCCGTCCCGTGTCCAAGTCTTATAAATAGTCTTTTCAAAGGAACAATTAAATATTAAAAGCAAAAATTTACTGCTAAGAAAAATAATTTGTGCAGGAAATTGTATGTTAAAAGCGGAGATGAGAGATCGTCGATCAGAACATTAGAGCAGGTGTTACAGGACCCTACATACTGCTGATATGCCAACGATTCAGTTATCAGGCTGTTAACTGCCAAAAACGCCGAAGACACGGCCTTCTTAACTAGTGCCATCTCTTCTCAAATGCCACTGATATCCTTTACATGCAGCTGGATACGCTAAAGTTCTGGCTAAAAAGATGGAATAAAATGGTTAACCCAGAGAAATCCATGCAAACAACTTTTTCCTTAAGAAAAGGAGATTGCCTTCAATTCAACTGAATGGTTCACCTATCCCAACCAGTGATCTGGAGCTCGATAGTAGATTGACATGGAGACCTTCCCTTATCAATAAGAAAAAAACAATTGAATGCTAGGTTGAAAAAATACCTGTGGCTTCTTGGAAAAAGATCCACCATGAGGTTATGCGTCAAGCTTCTTATTTTTAAGGGTATACTAAGGCCCATTTGGACATATGGAATTTCGATGTGGGGCACTGCCAAACATAGTAACTGTGAATTGATCCAGAAATTTAAAAACAAAATTACTCCGCATAATCTCCAATGTGCACCCGTTACATACGAATAGGGATATACACAATGAGCTCGTAGACCCTTGGGTTAATCAGGAAATGCTCATGTTTGCCAAAGCCTACCTGAAGAGACTGGACAGGCACACCAAACCCCTTGGCATAAACCTGTTGGACACTGCGCTGTTACCCGCCGCCTACGTAGAGACCACCCGCTGTATCTGCCTCATCGAATAAGTTGAACTTTGAGGAGATTCTGTATCAAGAAAAATAAGATGTATTTGAGCAACAAACATTTAATAATTAAAATATGTTAATACATTTAAAATATTAAAAAAAAATTTAATGTTACCTTTAATCCAAAAAACCTTAACAGGTGTTATAACAATTCCTTCAAAGAACGTAAATTTTTGCATCTCCAGATTATACACTACAGCCAAACTTATTAAATCTTTCAAGTTAGTCTAGTGCTTGAGTGCCAGTTTAAACTTAGTCTTCTGCAAATATTTTTTTTGTTTTAAAGCTTTTTTACCTTCGTGCATTTACTTACTAACAAATTAATCTTACTTTATCATTTTACATCAGATACATAGTTTAACAATTGTTACTTCTTGTATTTTTTTTTATTTTTTTTTGAATTAACTCCTTCACTTTAAATTCAGATCCGGTATGAACAAAAGTGTTTCTTAACAACATTCACCAGCAACAACAACAACAATAAAAATCATCATTCAGCAAGCAAAATAAGAAAGACTCTTTAAGCACTAAAACATGCAGATAGAAAAAGAAAAAAATACATAAAGATACAAAAACCACTAAAGTCTTTACAGATACAGATACATTTAAAATTTTCGCGTTAAACAAGAAAGCCAAAGGAAGAAAAATATTTAAAAAAAAAAAAAAAATAAAAAAGGAAACAAAAAAAAAAAACCAAAAAAAAAAGCAAAAAGAAAAAAAGTAAAAAAGAAAAAAAAAAGAAAAAAAAAAAAAAAAAAGAATTAAAAAAAAAAAAAAGAAAATTAGGAAAAAAAAAAAAATATGCTAATGAATTCTTCAACGTTGAATAGTTTTCGGTCATTATATTTAGTTGAGGCACTTTTTTATATTCTTTTATGTATGTATGGATAGTAAGGTGGATACATATACATACATATTTATGTATAAGTTTCTACACTTTAAAATACATACATGAATAAATAATCAGAGTTGTAGCGCCCATTTTACTTTTGGTCGAGGAGGTTTACTTGTTGTAAGCTACACTTGAATTTCTTGACGCTCATTCATTCAGTCTGTCTGTCTGTCTGGCTGAATGACTGACTATATGTCTAACTGGTAAAAGTTGCTAGATTCGTTATAGCAATTAAGCGTTGCGGCCTATCTACCTGACTACTCGACTCTGGTCTGGTCTAGTCTGGGGTTCCCAAACTGCAACATCGTTTGTCAAACTATTGACTTGAAGAGAAGTTGTAGCCATTGCCACTGTGCTTGATTGCTATATGATTATGCTCGGATCAAGTCAGATCGAATTGTATATAGAGTCAAGTCAAGTCGCAGCATTTGTTGAGTTCATTGTAACTTTATTGCATGCATTAGTTTTCTATCATTTGGAATTTTTTTTCTCTTTCTCTTTTCTATTTAATTTTTTTTTTCTTTTCTTCATCTATGTATATATCGACTATATAGTTTTATAAATATATATATTTTTAATGCCTGAGGTCGCTTAAAGCGCCAAGCGTAAACTTGATTTCAGTTTTCTAAAAATTACTCGATTTGATGATTGTCTTTTGGGAAAGTTGTGGTATGGTATTAACCGTTAGACAACGATTAAAGATCATTGCCATTGATAAACACGCCATGTCTTAACATAAAAAAAAATACTCGAACTGCACAGCTTTTAAAAATATATTTTTTAACTATTCTTACTTTTATTATTATCTAACATAACAAACAACAACAACCCACAATAAAATTTATAAAAAAAAAAAAAAAAATTTCACTTTCATTCGTGCGTAAAATAAAAAAGAAACAAAAAAATATAGAAAAATAATTTGTTGTACTTGAAACAATTACATAAGAAAGAAACAAAACTCCTACAGTCTATATACATACCTACGTACATATGTATCTGCACAATATAATAATTAAGCACGACAAGAGCTCATTATTAATTGCAAAATCAAACCATATGCTTGTAACTATTTGCAGGGGAAGCTGAAAAAAGTCAAATCATTGATCAGATTACGTGCGGAACTATCGCCGCTCTTTACAGGCAAACGTAATGCTTCGAAATATGCATGGGCGTAAGTAGACAACTCAATAAGTACAATGAGTACATCGAGTAAATATACAATATAGTATGTAACTACACACTAATCCGCTTAGACAAGAAAAGAAAAGCAAAAGACGAACGAATTTAAATGATTATAAATGATCGATTACAACTAACACCAACACACACACACACATACTCAAAATCTCTTTCTATTTTTTATTAAACAATTTTCTTTTTTTTCACTTTTTTTTCATTTCACACTTTAAAAAAAAAAAGTGTGGTTGAACGCGAACTTCATGTACCGCTGCCGCTCTCGAAGATTATCAAAAAATGGAATAATCTGCTACAGGAATATAAGGCCATCAAAATGTCCGAAGAGCCGAAACGACGTGAATGGCCTTTCTTTACGCTGATGGATGTGTATTTTAGCGATCAAGTGAATGATCCATCGTTGCGTCTGTTCTCATCAACAAAAACCCTTAAAGGAGACCATCGATGATAGCGTCTTCGAAGATGATCCAATCATAGCATCAGCAATTGCAGCTGCAACATCTGGCGCATATATGGATATGGATGAATTGATTAGACGCCAGAAGGAACGTGCTGCTGAACGTAGTAAATATGCTGCTGCAGCTGGTGGTGGTGTTATTGGTGATTTTAAATATGATATCAAACCAATGTTGCCGAACAGTAATAAATTTAATAGCAATAGTGAAATGATAAAGCTATCGAAGAGCGTTGATGATCTAACAATGCAACAGTATAAGATCAAAGAGGAAATATTTCGACAACGTGAACAGGAGCAACAGGAGAATATTGCTAAACAAATACAAAAGCAACAAGCACGTCAACAGCAGCAACAACAGCAACAACAACAGCAGCAGCAACAGCAACGTTTTCATTTACAGGCGCAGGCACAGGCACAGCAACAGCAGCAACAACAACAGCCTCCGCTGTCACCACATCCAAATCGTTTAGCACATTCGGCAACACCGCCTGGGCTACAGCATGCATTGCAACAACAACAGCAACATATGTTACAACAACAGCAGCAACATTTACAGCATGCATTGCAACAGCAGCAACAACAACATCATGCACAGCAACAACAACAACAACAGCAGCAACAGCATCCATTATCATCAACGCCACGTCCCAGTTCGCCGCCTACAACTGCACAACAAATACACATAACTGCGGCACAGCATCAGGCTGCACAGCAACAATTGCACCAACAACAACAGCAGCAACAGCAACAACAGCAGCAGCAGCAACAACAACACAATAAACACAATAATAATCAACCACAGTCGTATACCGATCCGAATACAATTGACCAGTACCTGCTCTCGTGGAATAATTTCCACGGCAATATGTGCCGCGGTTTCCATACACTACAAAAAGATGAGAAAATGGTCGATGTTACCATTGCAGCTGGTGGCAAAATATTTAAAGCTCATAAATTGGTATTACAAACCCCTCAATTTTTAAAAAGCGTCTAAAATTTCGGCATAAATTAAAAAACTAAAAAAAAAAAATATTTATCAAAGCATTGAAAATATATGCGCTATTAAAAACTGAGGGGACAACTATATTTTCCAGCAAATTAAATATGAATAAATTCTAACACATTTTTTTTTTTATTTGTTTTTCCTCTACTCCCCCTCTTCTCCGATTTACGCTATTTCGCAGGTTTTATCCGTTTGCAGTCCCTACTTTCAGCAAATATTTCTGGAGAATCCATCAAGTCATCCCATACTGCTTATGGCCGATGTCGAAGCTGGCCATATGGCTGGTCTACTCGATTTCATGTACAGTGGTCAAGTGAATGTAAAATATGAAGATTTACCAGTCTTTCTAAAGGTAGCTGAGGCAATGAAAATCAAAGGCTTACATACTGAGGTGAGTATAATAGTTTCTTTTATTTTTTGTAATATATTTAACGGTATTACAACTACTCTCTTTTCCTCACTCTCTTCCATTGATAGAAAAACCTTGATAGCGATTCCAGCGATATTAGTTCGCCACATGAAAGCGAAAGCACCGAATGTCGCTATGAACGTGGCACACACAGCGTAAACATTACAAGCGGTCACGGCTATGGTGGTCTGGCACATTTACAAAAACAAACAACACATGAGAGCAGCATGAATGGACCTAGCAATTCGAACAACAATAATCGCAGCACAACTCCATTGCCACCACGTTCGCCTTCGATTTCAGCAGGTTATGCAGGCTTTCGCGAGCACATCAAATCCAAGGCAACTCTAGCTGAATCATTTATTAAAGAATCTCAATCGCAATAATAACAACAACAGCAACAACAATTTCAATCATTTAACAATCAATACGAACGGACCAAGCAGCAACAGCAACAACAACAATCAGAGCAACACCAATCAACAACAACAGCAGCAGACCACAGCTGCACCCGAATCGCTTAGTGTTAGCGGTGAGAATTTTGCAGCAATATTGCAACAAGCAAGCAACAAGAAAATGCTTGATACAACACGCAAACAGCATAAATATTTGGCTAAGCGTAAAATTTTAATGCAATACAATGAAGAATTAAATGCAAAACGTTTAAAGGAATTGGAACGTTTTGGTACAACGGAACAGCAAACAGAATATGGCAATATTGACAATCAGACAAACATGAATGAAACAACAACTACAATTGTGCCACAAAATAGCAGCAGTAGCAACAACAACAGCAACAACAACAACAGCAGCAACAATTTTAAAATACGTCTGATTGAGAATCATAAACAGCAGCAGCAACAACAGCAACAGCACAACAATAACAACAACAATAATAATGACGATGATAATGATGATCAAGAAGAAGAAGCTTTGAATTTGGTACAAACGCCACAAACGGAAATAAGCGAAACTGTAACAGCAACAGCAAAACGAAATTGTGAAACACCGAATGTACAATTGATAAAACGTGAAATTGAAACAAATGAAATGGAAACGGATACGGAAAACGATATGGAACATAATAAAAATAATGCAAATGGCACAGGACATGACATTGAAGATTATGCAGCATATAACAATAACAACAGCAGCAAATATGATGATAACAATAACAAAAAAGGTGACATGGAAACGGATACAAATAACAACAACAACAAACAGAATCACAGCAGCGGCGTTGGTATGGGAGAAAACAATAAACTGCAACAATTGAGTAAAAGTGCAGCACTCATAAATGCAATAAATCGAAACTTGGAATTGGAACAGCAACATGAGAAGCAGCAGCACACAACTGTAGCAGCTGATGCTGCTGATTTGGACAACGATAACAACAATAATAATCACAGCCAACTTGATTTGAGTACAATCAAAATATTGCCACCGCCGAAATACTTTGCGGTCTCAAGAATAAAGTGCTTAAAATGGAAGAGGAACGTGAACGGGAACGTGAAAGAGAACGTGAACGTGAGCGAAAACGTGAAACATGTCGAAATTTAAGCGAAATAAAACAAGTCGAATGATCTTAAAAATTAAAAATTAAAAAATAAAAATTAAAAATAAAACCCATACGATAATCTCTCATATAAGTTTTCCATGATGTGCATTTGTTTAACACTTACCTTAACAATTATTCATACAGATATAAATGTATCTTTAGATATTTTTTTGCAAAGCATAAGAGACGTTACATGCATACATACACATAGATGCATACTTACATATGTCGTTCATTGTTTTATTTCGTAGTTATTATTTATTATTTTCACACACATACATAAATACATATACATACATATATGATATATACATACACATATTTACCTATGAATTACATATTCGTATATATGCAATAAATTAAACAAATAAAAAATAATTGTTGTAGCTTTTAGTTTGTTGTAACAAGAATCAACAAAAAAACAATAATTTAGTCATTTAAGTTCAAAAACAAAATTATTTGGTAGTAGTTTTCATTTTTTTGCTTTTTTTTTATTATGTACAACATTTCAAAATCCTCAACAATCGGGATTCTCATGTCGCGTAAAATTTTTCTTTAATTTATTTTTTAGTTTTTAGTTAAACAAAAACATTTGTACAAGAAAACCACAACGTAAAAATTTTTTTGTGGTTTACTTTTAACTTCTTCCACTTTTTCCTCTTAAAAAAGAAAATATTTCAGTCATTTATTTGAAAATTGTTTATTTTTAACTTGCCAGCTTCAAAAAAACAAACCTCAAGACACAAAATTAAGGCAAAATTTATACATAAAATATTAAAAAAAAAATATCAAAAACTGTTGAAGCTAAAATATTAAACTTCTTTCAATTCTCATGAAACACTTTACGAACAAATTAATTCATTAGAATAAAACATATCAATTATATAAATATTTATTAACTTTGTTTATTGTTTTGTAATGATGAAACGCAAAAATTCATTTTCTTTTTAAACAGAATTTTTTTGAATAAATAAAATGTTAAGCAAAAATATGTTTGTATGTTTTTAAATGTTTTAGATTGTGCTGGTCACGAGGTCAAGCATGAGTGCATAAAAGAATAATTGCAAGCGTTCATTTATGCACTCATGCTTGACCTCGGGAACAGCACAATTACAAATTTTAAATTTTTTCTAGCAGGTGCTTATGAGTAAGACGTTACTCGATTTAAAATATTGAACCTAGCCGTTTTTGAAAAAGTGGATTCGATTTTTAAGTATCTGAGAGAGATAAAAAATGCAAACCCAACCTCAACCTACTATATATGATGACACCACTCAATATCCCTAGAAAACATGCGGCTAATGAACACTACAAGATTGGTATAGATGAAGGTGGAAACGATGCAATGACAACCTTTTAGGGGAAATTGTGAATATCAAAATAAACAAGAAAAACTTAATTTCGGTTGGACCAAAGTTTTTACACATGTCACATCATTCGACGTAAATAGATCTTTAATTTCGTACAGATTTTTATAAATTTTCCAGGTTGAACCTGTTTTTGAAAAGAACCACATTATTTTTTTTTCCGAACCATGAACCGAACCAGCTCCTCAGAAAGAAAATGGTTTTGAACCAAAAACCGAACGATATAAGCGAAAGTTGTGGTTTTTTTCGAACCATTTCACTGTTTGATTAAAAAATATTTTAAATTTTGTGGCAGTATAAAATTTTTTTGAGTGAAGATATTGCTTAAGTTTAGACTCAAGTCTAATATCAAAAACAACCGAACGGGTGTGGCCAATCAATTTAAAGTGGTCAAAAATATACGATTGCTTACTATAATAGATTCTCATATCAAGTAGGCAATATATAATTTAGTTTATTTGAGGGTACTTATTTGAACCACATAAACCGAACCTTATCACGGTTCGACAATAATTAAAAACCGGTTCGTGAACTGAACCAATAATTTAAATGCATAACTTACCACTGAACCGAACTACTACTGGTTTACATCATCCCTGAAATTTACAGTTGGAACAAATGAAACATTTTACATCCTGTGTAGCATTATGAATGTCCTGTTTAGTTAAAATAACACCCTGTATTCTTAAATGGATGTCCTGTTTTGCTAACAGCTGCTTGTTTGATATATGTATCGATACTAGCTGCTCTGGAAGGACACTGCATGCTCTCCATATACTTTGTTTCAACTGAGAGAGAGGGAGAGAGAAAGAATACAGATTAGAGAGAGTACATTTTTCTATTTTTTTTGCGTTGTTGTTGTATGGAAAACGAAGACTACACGAAGGAAAAATCCCTGCCCAATATGTACAGATACGCACACACACACTAAGAATAGAAAACTAGAAGAGGAAACAGCAGCTGTAGAGTAGAGTAACGACGACAGGAGCCAAACAGGACGACAACTAAACGTTAGTTTGCGTGTGAGTAAGTGAGTGAGTGACTGACTGATTGAATGTGTGTGTGTGTGTTTGTTCACGATAGTAAAAAAGGCGAAGAAGAAAAACGTCACGAGAAAAACCGGTTAATAAATTATTGCCAATTGAGTGTAAATAGTCAAAATAAAAATAGTAAAAACATTTAAAAAATTTTAATAAAAAGCAAAATACATTTAAAGCCATTAAAAAATTAACAAATATACAAAACAAATAGGATAAAAATCCAAACAAATATTTTAAATGCTCTGTGAAAAAAAAAACGAAAAAAAAATGGTGAACATTTTTCTCGAAATGACAACGGCGGAAATAAGGGAAACAATTTTTTTTTTAGAACTGCGCAAAAAGGATAAAAAAACGTTTGTGTTAAATTTATTTATTATTTTAGAATATAACAAAACATGTAAAAGTTGAATATAATCGTGCTGCGCTTCTACGCCTTCAAAAAGAAAGCACTAATTTGCGTAGAATATATTTCGGAACCAAAAAGGACGCCGCGCTATCTTCAAAAAAAAAAAAAAAAAAAAAGAAATGGAAAAAACTCCGGCGAGCATTATACGCCCAAATTAAAGACAAGCGTCTCGGGTGTGTTTCAATGCAACGTAAAAAGGATAACAGCAGCAAATGTTAGCAGGAAGCAAATCAACGAACGAACCGAAAGGCAGTAGCAGCCGTCGCCCCAAAACGGCAACAAAAACAACAATTTGTTATACACACCACACAGACCGACGACACAGACCGACGACAGGACAGTCATCGTCGTCGTGCAGGATAATGGTATAGTAGCTGCTGTTGTTGTTATTTTTGTTGTTGTTGCTGCCTTTAGCCAAAGGGGTGGGTGGCTACGACTCTTCGACGACGACTACGACGACGACTCTTGAGTGTAGAGAAAGAGTAAAGAGCAGAAGCAGCAGCAGCAGCAGTAGACACTATGCGTTACGCCGCACCGCTTTCTTTCTCTCTCTCTTTCCTTGTTTCTATCGTTTACTGTTGTGTTCAAGGGATGATGGTGTTAACTAACCAAAAACTGAAACTGACTGCCATGCCGCGCCGCGTCGCACCAATTTTTGTTGTTGATGGTGGTTGTTTTGAACATTGGCATGAGCCTTCCGGGCTTGCTTACTTACATACTTACTTGCTTGCTTCCTTTCGTCGTCATCTACAAATACACCCCGCGCGCTTGCTTCTACTACGTTAACACAAAAATTCTTCGTCCTGTTACACTCTTTGCCCGTTGTCGTTCTCATCATTGTGGGCGGTGGTCGCTTTCTGTTCCTGTTCTCCTTACTTCTTGCGCGGTTTTACTGAACTTTTCATTTCATTTTATTTTAATATGTTTTTTTTTTCACTTCATTTTTTTGCAACATGCAACAAAGACAACGACGAACGACTTCATTTGAAAATACTTAACCTTAAAAAAAAACTTAAATACAAACGTACGGCGGGGTGAGTACTACAACAAAAACAACAACAACAAGAGCAGCAGCAGCGTTCGCAGGAAAAAAAGGCGTATCATTTTATTCGACGAATTTTTCATACGTTACGTTTTTTATTATAAACAAACGTAAGCGCACATATGCAAATAACGTTACGTTCGGTTTTAACGTAACAGCTAAAGCTACACACAGCACCACATTCGCAACGCATATTCATATTGGAACATATCAATATGATAATCGTAAAAAAAAACTCATCATTCTTACGTTATATATTACGTTACGTTCGGTTACGTTACGCTGTGTCTTACTTTCAATGTCATCAAAAAGGGCTGTTTTAGATATTTTTGCATTTGAAGCGTATCACAGCCAGCTTTGATGAGCATTGCAATTATCGCCGTTAAAAATGACAAATTTTAAATTATATTTTGAAATGTGTAAATAATTTAATTATATTTTTGCTTAAAAAACTATTATGTGGAAGTCTGTTTTCCAAAAAAAAAAAAAAAAAAAAACAATGAAACAGTTTAAATTTTTCTAAAACTTAAAAAAAATTTTAATAAAAATAAAATTATTTTCCAAGTACGATTCTTGCGTAACTCTTCAAGATGTTGTGAAATGTTAACAATTTTTTCAATTCATATCACAGCCATTTTGATGAGTTTCGTTTGAATTAAAGCATCAACGTTAACAAAAAGCAACAAAATGAATCCCTATTTATGGTGTAACTTCTAAGAAATTCTATAAACACAACTTAGTATTCAAAAAAAAAAAACAAATCTTTCTTGTACCATGTCGTCAAAATTGTTGTGGCTTTTATGTATTTGTTATCATATCACAGCCATTTTGACGAGTTTGGGTGAAGAAAATTCTACATTAGCAATGTGCTCACTTAAATTATATTTCAAAAGAAAAATACAAACAACACAACTGTCAAAAACAACTTTTGACCTAGTACAGATTGTAGGTCTGGTCTATTAAATCTCGAAAATGTATTTGACAATTTTCTATACATTTTTCAGTCTTAACTCCATAAAAATATTTTTTTAAAGTCTTATTTTTAGATTTTGATGGTCTTAGACAAATTTTTGTAATTTACTAGACCAGACCAACAACCTCCAATACATTTAAATGTATGTACTTAATTTTTTTTGGTTTTTTGCAGAAGACAAGAATTTCTAAGATGCGTTGATGATGAACATAGCGGAAACGTTTTAAAATTTGTTGTCGACGTATATACGTATTTGCCTAGAATTCTGGGAATCTACATCTATGTAAATTACAGCATTTTAATTTGATTTAGATTTCGCATTTAATGAGATACGGCGAAGAACACTACCGTGTCAGGATGAGGAAAGAATGAATGCAGATAATGCGAGAAGTTATAACAGATGCATTTCCATAAAAATAATATAATACAATAAGTTTTGTTGCTCTTACTCCAAGAGGGATATATTCGAAGAAGAAACGTTAGGACATATAGATTTGGAATGTTAGAGGTAACACTTACTATTTAAGCTCTTGAGATTATTAAATTATTAATTCACCCAGTGATATGATGAGTAAGTATAATGCAATCTAAACATACCTATAACATAAAGTGCAGTATTAATAAACCTTTAAAATTTCATTTTACCTTGGTACAATATTCACAGAGTACAATGAAATGGACAATCCGGTGATGTAAAGAGAACAATTCAACAAAATGAACTCTATATGTAATAATAACTATTTATCATTTACATCAGAGTAGATAACGGCCAGCATGCAACTCGACTAGAAGGCAACTGATTTGACTTCTGCAGAAGAACAATCGTAAAAAATGATAAAACTGTTTGGAAATCTAGTTTTGGGCAACCAAACTTATATATCAACAGTTGTATATGGATAAATATATAAAATAAATATTTTAAAGACATGTTAGATTAAGGTCAAACAAATCATCTGCAATAAATCGATTGTTTCTAACTTGAATTTAAAAAAAAAAAAACAAAATTTTATATGAAAACGTAAACATTTGTGGTAGGGTTATACTGGGGTTTTAAAATTAATAATATTAAAAATAATAAAAAAAAACTTTTTTTTTTATTGCATTGTAATCTAGAGTTTAAGGATTTAATATTTCACTCTTTTAAAAGTTTCAATAACTGTATAAATGGCAAGTCTATGTATTATTTGATCTAAATTCCCGTGAGTGTCTATTTTCAATGATCTCCTACACACTAATAGAATCTGATTTTGATGGCGTAACGATACAGATGAGATAGAAATGTAAGGATTTTAAGAAATGAGCTCGGGTTAGCTTGGATCTTGCCTTCCACGTTCTAACTTTCTACATAGTGAAAAAAAAAATTATTTGAAAGTTATAACAAATTTGGAGAATTATAGTAAGTTACATAACACTGTGACAAAAAAAAAAACTAAGATTGTTTTTTTTTTACCTACAACTCTACTATAAGACTTGGAACCAATTTTTTTTTGTCGCATAGTGTAATTTTATTTAAAACAAGATTATGTTGACAGAAATGTTAAATTTGAACATATAAATTCAATATAAAATGGTCCATCACGACTTGAATTGGTTCAGAACTCCGGTTTTTGACTATTTTAAGCAAATATTTCAGAAGAACTTGAAGTGATATCGAATTATGTTTAAATTGAAGCCTGAACCATCCGTTATAAGAGTTAGGTCCGGAGAACCCGGAATCATTCGTAATTTTTTTTTACCCATTAGTTTCTCAAAATTATCGGACGTTCCACGAATCTTCTATTGTAGAAAATGGAAGACAGTGGAACTCAGTGGAAACGAAAAACGTTAACTTTGATAGAATCGAACCTAATATATATGTCACACCACACAAATAACTTGCTTATGGTCATCAGTGGCATTAATAATTTTTCACACATTTAAATCGAAAAAAAACGTAAGTGGTAGGTGAGTTTATATGAGAACTACACGAATAGTTGATTCGTCACGAATATTTATACTTTATAGGGGGCCTACGATGCCTCCTTTAATGCGTTACAAACTGATAATATCCGTTCACGCTATATGTGAAAAATCACTAAATAAACAGTCGGTGTCCCGCTCCCAAATCGAAAATTTTGAATCTTATAAAGCATTTGTCGCATTAGGTTCATATACGACGTAAAGAAATATACCAATATATGAAATAGGAGGAAGGAAACCTGTATGAAGTATATTTATTGTTGAACTGCATCAAAACCATTTACAATGTCCGTCCAACTATACTTTCGGACACTATAAGAGGAGCGCGATCAAACTTTGGAATTGGATTCTCCTTTAAATTATTTTACTCATTCCACAATTATGAAATGGAAAACTTTGGCATGAATTACTGTTACCACAATCTGAGCATAGTATTATATTTTTTGTACAAAGAGAACAATTGTAAAAAATAACCTCCGAGAATTGTTAGTTTTAAATACATTTAAAAACCTAAAAGCTATACACCTTACCATGATAGGTAAAAAGGGTAAATTAAGTTTGTGCAAATGTAGTACATAAACAAGAGTTAGAAGATTATATATTCTGGATCTTTTTCTATAAAATTTTTGGTCATGAAAGATCTATTATTTCTATACTAAACACAACTTAATTTTTGAACTAGCTTATCGCTATAAATTAACTAATAAATAGTAGAGAACGAGCAACAGTCGTAAAAGTCGTACATTTGATGGAAATATTTTTTCCCCTGGGTGGAAACTCCTTGGGGGAGATTTAAAATATTAAGAATAAGACATTGTTTATGTTTTTAAGTTTTTGTTTTGTTTTTTTTTTTTTTTTTTTTTTTATTTAATTATATATTTTTTTCTTTAAGGAAACTTGAAGGTTTACAATACAAAACAGACCGCAACAGAAGCTAATCTAAAATGATATTGTGTAAATGATGTATTGGAATACCGAATGTTACATATTCAAATTGCAATTATTCAAAATACAAAAACAAAAGTAAGATCATTATTAAATTTATCATTTATCTAGCTTTTGCTCAATTAAAAAACAAAAAATAAATTGATTTAATCCAAAATTTTAAATGGTGACAACAAATGTAATAATAAATCGTAACATTCAATTCGCGACTCGATGCTTAAATAAAAAAATTAGCAACTTTAACGAATCGAATCGAATTAAACGACGACATTTTGAGGTAAAATATCTTATGCAAATTTAAATATTTTACCAATTTTGTGGGCCAAGAAAAATGAACGAAGCGAAAACGAAAGTATATAAATTAAATGTTTCGAAAATTCGCTTCAGTCAAAAATCCGGCCGTGCCGTTGTATTCATTTAACGCGAGAATGAAATGATTTGTTTTTGTTTTTTTTTTTTTTTTTACTGTGAACCGCGTAAGTTTCAATGTGAGAGTGTGTGTGTGTGTATGTACGTGTGTGTCTATGCGTGCTAATCGGGCTCGTTTGACGTAATGCCCTTAATTTAAAAAAAAACATATCCGAACATGATTCTTAGCTATAAACAAATTTCAATATAAATCAACTTTTCGCTTAAAAAAATGTACACACTTTTTCTTTTTTACTTAATAAATTTGATTAGAATTTTCTAACGCGATTTGTTCTTCGATACTACGCGGGATTTTGTATAAGATTTATTTTTTGTTTTCTTTTTTTTTTTTGTTTTGTTTGTGGCTTCCGTGCGCTCGAGAAGTCTTGCGTATATTGTTGTTAACAATTTTATGTTTCCGTATTTTTTTTCTTTTTTTTTGCGATATTTTCCTAGTTGTGGATTTGGGATAGCAATTTAATGTGTGAATGTGGACTTGAGAATAATGCTAATGAAATGATGAATTGGTGGCGAACTAAAGAAAGCAAAAGGATACTTGTATAGTTTTGGTGTAGAAGAGATATAATTTTCACACGAGTTAAACAAAACTTTGCAACAAACAAAAATAAATCGAACTGAAAAAAAGCTCAGAGCGTAACAAAACAAACTAAGCTAATAATGCCAAGATTGAAATGATTTAATATGCGGTCCTAAGTTGGTCACTCGAGTGAAAACGAAAAATATTAAATAAACTTTGATGAAAAAAAAAAAAAAAAATTATAATAAAAAAAATGAAATTTACGCAGCAGAATGAATCATCTCCCGCAGCCATTTTTGATGATGACATGAAAATTCGCTTCGCTTTAGTGTGTGCAACGATCGTTCGAACGATCGTTGAAAGGTGATTGGCCGCCTCCGCTGCAATTCTATAGTCGCCGCCATTTTTTTGCAGTCGCTTACTGCGCTGGATGTTGCTGCATTAAAAACAATTGCTGGCTTTGCTGTGGATGTTGTGGTGTAGCGGGGAAATAATGATTCGGCATGATCTGTGAAGGATGAATGACGGGGCACATGACGTGATAGGCTTGTGGCTGTGTCTGCGGTGTGAACCCAGGCTGTGGTCCCCCGCCAGCAGGGGAGGGCTGTGGAGGCGGATGGAACGTCTGATGTGGCTGCCCGGGTGATGGAGTCGTCGATGGTGGAGTCTGTGCCAGGAATTGCAGTGGCTGCGGCGGCTGCTCTTGGTACATGCGCATCTGCAATGTTCGGATAAAATTTTTGTTTTAAATCTAAAATGTTAATTTTAAACAAGATCGTTTGTTGTTTGCCTACCATCGGGGTGTATGGTTGCGATTGGAATTGTGGAGGATGTGGCGCTTGTTGGTAGTGAATAAATTGTTGTATGGGTGTTGCAGCCAAGAGCGGTTGTCCTGTAGCTGTTGTTGCCGAAACGTGCATCTGTGATGCAGCAGCCATGGGAGCTGAAATTTAAGAAAGAAAATAAATTAAATTAATATTTGTAAGTTGCACATAAAGAAACAAAAAATGCACTCCACTTACTATAGTTGCTACGACGCATACGCGGCGGTTGGCCGGCTTGTTGATGTGTCTGGGCCTGGAATGCAGCGTGATGTTGCGATTGTACGACATAAATGGGCGTTTGGTTGGCTGCAGCTATGCCGCCACCCGGAGTTGTATAAATATTTGTCATAGTAACCGGTGTTTGAGGCGTATGTGGACGCGAAGGATTTGGTGTGCTGGGTCCCCGCGGTGTGAACGGCTTTGCCGAAGGATTGAGAACGTGTGTCTTTTTAACCACAGGAGTAGTTCCAGTTGTTGTGGTGATTGGTGTATTTCCATTAGCACTACCACCGGTCGAGTTAATGCCGCCAGCTTGTATGTTGTTTGCCGGTGGCGTTGTTCCTTTAAGTTCAACTCCAGTTGTTACTGCAATGGGTGCAGCAACTGGCATGCCAGTAGGCGTGTTATTATTATTAGTATTGCCTGGAGTTGGTGTCGGCGACGGATTTGAGTTGTCTGCCTTTGGCACCACTTGCTGTAACTGTTGCGGTTGTGGTTGCTGTGTCTGTAAATTGGTGTTGTCCAAGATTGCAGGCGACGCAATTACCACTGGAGAAGTTTGTGGTTGCTGTGCCGCTGTAGGTGGCACTGTGTGATAAATCTGCTGTGTCTGTGGCGGCTCTTGTGCCAGTTGCGGTAGCTGCTGTTGCTGCGGCGGCTGTTGTTGTTGTGGCACTTGTTGTGGTTGCGTATGTGGTGGGGGCTGACTGGCCACATGTGGTGGTGGTTGTTGAAGCTGCTTGGGCACATGAATCATACCGGCACCACTATTGTCCACGACCATTTGCGGTTGCTGTGCCTTCTGCTGTAAATGAGGCGGCACATGCTGTTGCTGTTGCTGTTGTTGTTGTTGCTGCTGCTGCACTACCTGCTGAGGTGGTACATAGTGTTGTTGCTGCTGCTGCTGTTGCGGCGGCGGAACATGAACATTCTGTTGTACATGATGTTGTGGAGGCGGCACATGATGCTGTGGACCTGGAGGCGCATGCTGCATCGAGACATGTTGTTGCTGTTGATTCTGTTGCTGAACTTGCGGCGGTGAAACCGATTGCTGCGGTTGATGCATACCACCGTTTCCGCGCTGTGACGATTGCATTTGTTGTTGACCTTGTTGTGGTTGTTGTTGTTGTTGCTGCTGTGGCGATGAATTATTGCTTGGCGCCAGTTGAAAATCGGTTCCAAACTGGCGAAGATCTTGCAGTTGACTGTCACGTGAACGCATCTGTCTTTGCGGTTGTGGTGGCGCCTGATTCGCTGGTGGCCCAGACGAAATAACCACACCGCCGCCCTGTATGTTGTTTTGGTTCTGAACATGTCCAACATGTTGTCCACCTACGTTTTGTAATGGTGGTGAACCATTGTTATTACCACCGGCACCGCCGCTTGATTGTTGCCCATGACCACCAGGCCCGTGAGTTGAATGCATTGATTTGCCCATTATTGGCGTTTGATTCTGTGAGTCCCCGTAATTTAGCGAAGAGTTCGATTGAGAACCCTGATACTGTCTAACATTACGTTGTGGCAGTGGTTTACCAGCATTTGAGTTAGCGTCACCGTTCATCTTTGAAGGCCCGCCACGATATTGCGATGGGCCATGCATCATTTGGGAGTATCCCTGATACGATTGATTTTGTATATTCATAGAGGTCTGATAGCTACCGCCTTTGCCACCGCCACCACCTCCTTGGTTACTGTTGCCGCTCTGCGACATATTACCGCCGTTGCCAGCACCGCCACTACTGTTATTTGGAGGTCCATTGCCACGCATAATTTTTCCTCCTTGTGGTACGGTTTTGCGTTTCATCATCGAACCGCCACCATACTTATTGCCAGTATCTTGACTGCCAGAGCCCATGCCGGTACTCGATGAATTCGGTGGCACTGAACCCTTCATACCGCCAGCTGACATTGGTGCAGCCGGCGATTGCGCAGAGTTACCTTGGCCACCAATTGACTGTGGACCCGAATGTGGAGCATTTATTGTGTCCCGGTCATGACCGCGTTCGTTACCTCGTCCGACATTGCCACCACCACCACCCCCGCCCGCCATTGGTCCTGACGAAGAAGATGATTGCGACGAATGCGAATGTGACAAAATGCGAACATGAGAGGGTGGTGGTCCGGTAATGCTACGCGTCTGTTTTAGTTATATAACGATTGCTACTCATGGTTTCGCGTAATTCGTAATCACCACCACTATTCGATGAGTTACTAATGCTGCCACTGCCAGCGCCACCACCACTCGACTTATTACTATTACGATCGCGATCTCGGTCCCGGTCGCGTTCTTCACGCTCCCTTTCGCGTTCCCTTTCACGCTCCCTATCGCGTTCACGTTCACGCTCTCTCTCACGCTCCATCTCTGGCGTTGGCCGTTCAACTGCTGCAAAGAGTGTCTCTTCGTCACCATTCTCCAGATCTAGTCGATCACGGCACGCAGGATTATTCTCAATTTCGGCAGCAAGCTTCTCAGCCTTGGCTTCAGCCTCCTTAAAGTCCTCGGAATCAAGTTTTTCCAACGGAATTGTATAGGACGCTAATGAGTCATCAAAAGTTGAGGTTACACCAAATTGATTCGCGTTCTCACGGAACATATCGTTTGGATCCCAGCCATTTGCTGCTGTGTCCAACTCTATATCTATGTCACCATTCGCGCCTGAAGCATCCCATGGCTCCAGTTCTTTTTCATCAAAACGCATACCTGGCATAACATAAAAAAAAAAAGGTATAAATTTATTGTTATCATTCGTTCAATGTTAACATTGACAGATTTAACTCACCATTGCATTTCTCTGAAATAGCTGCGTCAGTTTGAAAAGCACCAGCTGTAACAAACTGCGAATCAAAGTCTTTCGCTGTGATAGTGACCACTGTATCCATTGGAAAGATCACATAATTACCAAAAGTCGATTTGCCCTCTTCTGGGGCGTTTTTATTTGTCTTAATGCAAATCGGTAGCTCCAGCGCTATATCGAAAAGAGGTGAAAATGTGCGAAAAACTCCCTCGTATATATTTCCTGAACGTAAACGAACTTGTACAACGTTGCCGACAAGCGCTGTCGCTGCGTGCATAAAATACGCGTTACTGTAAACACCTTGCGCAGGTGGACGTCCTTTATTCGGTTGTTGTTGCCTTACGTTATCGTTCGTATATCTGCCAATAAAAGGTTCAAAAATTATTTATTATATTATTTAATATTTTAAAGTTTACAAAATTTAAAGAAGGTTCGGCTCGCGTTTTTAGACAACTTCAAAGTTTTTTGTAGCAAATATTTGAAAACGTAATGAACAACGTTTTAAATTCGGAGATTTTAAAATTTGTAAAATTTCAAAAATTGATTTAAACAAAACTTTGACAAGTTATACTAATATTACTAATATTATTGTTTTTTTTTTTTTTTTTTTTGATAAAGCCCATTGCTGCAACGTTGCAGATATTTCAATTCTATTAATATTATCGGACAATTTGGACAGTTTATGAGCCGCAATAAATGAAATGCAAACAAAAGTGAAGAATCAATGACCGCGAAACGATCTGAAACTCAAATTTTTTTTATGAAAAAAAAAAATATATATATATATACAAAAACTGCGTAACATTTTTATACTCTTTATTTGTAAGGATGGATTGCATGATACAGTAACAACGGGTCAAGAACGTAGAGTTTATATTGATGTGTGCGGCACTCCAAAATAATAAAAAATTGAGACGCTAAATTTGGCATTCATATTCTCTTGCGTTCATGTAAAAGAGAAAATAGCAAATTGATTTTCCATTCTACGATTTAGGCGTAAACCCCATAAAAACGTACCACATAATGAATATAGATTTTTATTACCGTTACACATAGTGTAAACGGGTATATTCAGTTTGTCCGAAAGTTTGTAACGCATTAAAGGAGGCATCGGAGACACCACCATCAAGTGTATATATTCTTGATCAGCTCGATGAGACGATTCGATTTAGCCATGTCCGTCTGTCTGTCTGTTGCGAAGTGATTCATTCGCTTAGTTTTAAAGACATTGAGCTAAAACTCGACGATTAATCGATTAACCGTCCATTATAACACTTTTCAAATTTAAGTGTTGGTTAACCGAAAGCTTATTTCCGCAAGACATTCTAATATAGCACTAAATTTTCGGTTTATTTTGACTAGATAAAGTCGATCTTACTCGATTGCATCGTTCGTTCTTTCTTGTTTGTCATAATTTGCGAGGGAGTGTATAACAAATGAAATTTTTTTTGCTGTTCAGCAAAATAAATACTTAGTTTTGGGAATAGAGAAGAACACACCATAAAACTAAAAGGAAAACAAAAAATATAGAATGAAATGAAAACAGTTAACAAAATAAATAATTGAAACTGTTTAAAAATGAATCATGCGTGACAACTGCGTGCTCCACGTTGTGCAATGCCAATGTGCGCCGTAAAGCTACAAGAGTGAGTGTGCTGTGCGGTTAGTTGCAACTGGGTAAATAGGCATCACAGAATTTATTATTTATTTATTTTTTTTTTTAACCAAAAGGGCTCATATGCTCGTTTATGTATAGAAGAACCAATGAGCGTATGGTCACCGAAAGTAAATCAAATAAATTTTGAAGAAATATTTACATACGTACAGATACATATGAACATGAGATACTACGAATTAAGGTGACCATATGTATCAATGTAGTAAGTTTTAGAAAAATTTAAAAATAAAATTTGGAAAATAAAAAATAAACCTCTTTTCAAATATTGCCTAATTTTCTAAAACCTTACTGTCTAAAGTTCCATTTAAATCTATAAAAATTTAACCAAACTGCTTTAGCTACATTCTCAAATTTTTCTTTTAGGTAACTGTATTTTTGCAAGAATTGAAAATGCGGAATATTTTCACAAGTTGAGCAAGATACTTAGCCTGCAGATCTAAGACTAAGTGGAATGAGCCACGTCTATTTTATAGGAAAATTTTTTGTATATATTTTTTTTATTTTAGAGATTGCGCGGAATCAAAAGGCAACATACTTCCCAGATATTTGCCTAAAATTTAGCTATATAAATTTAATATTTGCATTTAAATTTTTTTTCTTATTTGATTTAACTTTAAAATATATAATGGTCACTCTACAATACGGACAAACAAGAACATAAAATGACCCAAATTTTAGGTAATACAGGGCAAAGGCGGTGAAGCGCAGTGCACAGGGGGGTGGTTAAGAGACCCCACAGACGGATGGACGGACGGACGTGTGAGCCTTAACTTGCAACAAAAATGCTGACAAAACAATATGAAAAATAATAATAAAACGAAACACAAACGCAAAATATAAAAAACAAAAAAAAAAAAAAAAAAAAAAAACAAAAAAAAAAAAAAAAAAAAAAAAAAAAAAAAAAATAAAAAAATGTAAAAAGAAAAACAGATTAAAAAAAAACATAAATAATTGTTTTTGGAAAATGCTAATATGCAAAAGTAGAAACGTCAATGAAACAACAACAATAAAATATCGAGCATGGCGCGGTAGTTAGTTGATTCGTAGCTATGCGAAATTTTAACCCAATTTAGGGCGTTGCAGGCGTGAAAGGAAAATGTAAACAAAAAATAAATAAAATACTTGTAAAAACGAAAACAACAAAATACGTAAAGAAGTATCGATGACAACGATGTCGAGGAAGAGGAAGAAAAAAAATGCGAATATGAACAGCGGCGTACATGGCGCTGCGGCGGCAGCCAGCCACATGTGCCGCAGCTGGTGTTGCATCATTATATAAGCCATTTGCTTTGTGTGTCGTTTCTTAGAAACGAAGAAACCGAGAAACTAAATATTTTGTTTAGCGCTAAGCTACGAATTAACTGAAAGTGCAATGAGTAGAGTGGTAAAGAAACGTTAAAACGAAAGACTAAAAAAAGTAAATAAGAAAAAAAAAAAAACAAGACACACACAAATAGCGCGCTTTCACCTTTCGCCAGAGCGGCGAATTTAATGTGCCCCCTGCGCCGCTAACACAATATACGATATGTATATTTTTATTATTTACTTATTTTTTTTTTTTTTTTTTACAGAACACAATACACATATTTATCTTAGCCTGTTTTACACTAGACGGACACTGTATCACGTCGTATCCAAGTCTCTCGCAATTCGGACTCTAGAGATTCTTTTGTTTTCATTTATTTTTTTTTTTCGCTCGTTCAATGCAATGCGCTTACCTTGAGATGCTGTTTCCACCACCACCTCCGCCGCCACCGCCTCCTCCACCACTCGGACGATTTTTGCGTTTGTTACTGTTCATTTCGCTGCAATTGTTGTTTTTGCTTTCTGTTGTATTTATTTTTTTGTTACTGTTGTTGTTGATGTTGCTTGTTATTTTAAGTTTTTCTTATTTTTGATGTTTTTTTTTTGTTGCTGTTGCACTCGATTGCAAATCCGATTCGTACTGTCGTGAAGTCGTGGAGTTGCGAATGACTGCAAAATTTCTTTGTCTTTTAAACTTTTTCTTTTTGCGTTTAATTTGCGGCAACACAAAGGCTTTAAATGTTTACAATATAAAATTGCTTAAATTGGACTTATTTTTTTTTTTCCTTTTTGTTTTTATTTACTTTTTTGTGTTTTTGCTAGTTGCTAACAATAAACATTTTGCATTGGAAAATGCAAAATTTTAATCTTATTTGCAGTAATTAAATTACAACAACAAACAAGAATTTATTTATTTAGTTTTATTTTCTGCGTTAATTTTTCTAAATATTCACGCACTGCTTTCTCTGCTTCTTCTTCTTATTTTTCTTTGTTGCTCACACGTCGCTTTATCTCTCTTTTGACTTTTTCTTTGTGTGCTTGCGTTCCGTTCCGTTCGTACGTTCGCTGTTTTTTTTTTCCCCCTCTTTTTTTCTAAATTCCTTTTGTTTTGCCTATTTAATGCAAAATATTCGGTTTTTCTTATATTTCTTTTGGCGAGTATCCTTTTGAAATCGTTCTCTTCCTTTTGAGGTTTGTTCTATTTAAGCACGCCGTTTTGCAAAAAAATATGTTGGCGCACTTTTTCTTTTGTTTCTCTATTCTTGAATTATTTACTTAACGATTTTAACTTGCTTGCGAAAAATCGTGCATGCAGTTGCAAAGACATAGAATAATGAACGACGACAATAAAAGTTTTATTAAAATTTTTATTCACTTGTTCACATGCCACACTGACAGCAGCGAATTGCGACGAACAACTGCGCAAAGCGTAACTTGCAATAAGAAATTTAATTGCATTTTACAATCGAATTGATTAGTAATTCATTCGAGCTTTTCTTTTGTGTTGTTTCGGCTTCTTTTTGTGTTGATTTTATAACTTTAATTTGATTATTACTTTATTTAATTAATTGTCCTTAGCAGGGCCACTTTATTTCTAGTTAGCATTAACATTTACACATTAATACAATATAATAATAGCACTGCACTGTTCGCACTTGCGTTGCTTGTCGCCTGTATTCGTGAAGCTGTACGTTGTGCAGTGCAAACGAGTCACTTGATTACTATATGTCTATCTTTGTTCCACTGAGAAACGGGACGGACCATGCGGTTATTACCGATATGTTATTACCGTTAAGCGCAAATATACTACTTAGACCGTTTGCGCAAACATGTGACTGTTCAGACCGTCTAACAGTGTAAGGGTCTGTTTTTCTGTTCCAAGCTGTTGAAAGTAAACTCTAAATCTTTGAGAATTCAAGCAGACATCGTTTTTTGAGTTTTTTTTTGCACTAAATCCTTGTAGCTATGTAGCTGCAAGTATCGCGAAATTAATACCAGAGAATGGAGTATCGTGAAAAAAAAACAGAGAATGGTTTATTTAAAAGTCTTTTAATATCACATGACCATAATGAGAAGCACATGACCCGTGGCCTACACGGGCACACCAATTTTATCGGGTGTTTGTTATAAAAGGGTGATTCTTTCTGGTTCATTCTAGCATAACAGGGTGATACAGATTTGGAGTCACCCGTTTGAATTTAAAAAAAATTTTGTGTTTTTTTATATCCGTTAAGTACCTTTTGGCAGTTACGTTATATATTTAACTTCTAGTTATTGTTTAACTGGACATTGAAATAATGACCGTTCGTAAGCTATTTCGTGGTTGCTTTAAATAAACCCAATAGATTTTTGAAAAATTTGAATAATTTTAGGAAAAATATATTTTTATTTTGCACATAAATTTCATAACAACAAAAAGGTAGACAAAATGAAAGACTTGACTTAAAAACAATTACATGAAAATAGCTTAAAATTTTTGCTAACGAAAATTTAACGCAGTCTCCGATTTAATACAAGCGAAAACGCGCCGACGGCGTATGACTGTTCAAAGATTTCTGTGGTGCTAACTTCTTCAAGGAATGCCTTTTCTTAAGGCGTTTCTTGTTAGTTGTACCAAGATTTTGCTTATTTTCGAATGAGTCGTCGCCAAGACCAAACGAAAGATTACTCAAACACAATTTGGCAACATTATTCTTTTCATTTAACTCATAGAATAGCTGAGGATTCTTATCGTAGATATCCTTATAACTAATACAAAACTGATTACCAATTCGATGTATGAATCCAGCAATTTCCGCCCAATCCAGTGTGGAATAGACAATCTGAAATATGATTTCCACATCAACAAGCGTTAATTTTGCTATATAATCGATGATCTCAGTTGCAGTGGCAGGAACGCCAAGTTCCTGCAGTGCTTTAAATAGTATTAACGATTTTTTCGAATAAGTTTGAGAAACGGAAACTGTTGTAGACTTTTTATTGGCTTGTTTTGTTGTTTCATTGCTGCTATTTTTATGTAATTTAGAGCCACATGCGCTGCATAAACTGTGCGCAGGCGCAAAATCACTCAAAAGTTTTGGTACTGTTACATTTGTTAGTGTTGATAGTGGTAGTGGTGCTGGAGTTGGAATTGTTTCCGGAACGACGGTAACATCCTTCGTTGACAGCCGTGTTCTCAACGTGGATGCAATCGTCGCCAGCACCGCTTTGTAGACATGTTGTGTCGTAGTTTGAGCCAAAGTACTTGCGAGTATATCCTGCGGCTGTGCCTCGGCGCCAATCTCATTTAAGGCACCTGACCGCTTTTCAAGATTTTTAACACTGCCGCCGCCAGCTTTGCGTTTGCGTTTCACTGACTTTTTTTTGGGGTTTGATTTGTCATCAATTTTTATAATACTGGATTTGTTCAATGCCATTTTTTATAATTTGCTAAATAATTTTATTACGCTCAAAATTTTGAAATATTGCAACGAATAAATTTCAAAAAAAAAAAAATTGAAAGTCATTTTAAAGCCTACTTACAAGTAAAGCTACCCAAGTGATACTCACAGATCCTAAGGAAGCTATAGTTATTTGACTGAGCTAGGGATAAAAATAGACACGTATTTGTTTTTATCGGCAATGGTCCAAATTTAAGGGTTGAAAACACCCTTTGATGGTGTGGGGGAGGGTCAAAAAACATTTTGAAAACTTCTTAAACATATACTGAATCCAAATTTCATGCCAGAATTTTCAATTTCAAAATGGCGGATACAATATGACGACCAAGAAATATAAAATCTGAGGAGGTCGCCAGATTGCCATTTCGAAATTGAATCTTCTGGCATGAAATTTGGATTCAGTAACCCCGAAAACCTCCGAGTAATAAATTTCCTATCCAGGACAACGAAAATCAAACTATACAAGACGCTGATTATACCAGTCCTGATGTATGGCGCAGTAACATGGGTCAGGCGGGAACGTTTGAGAGAAAAATTCTTCGTAAAATCATTGGACCTGTCGGAGTGTAAGAAATCAGAGGGGCACGACAGCGAGTACGACCGCCGCTGCGTTGAAAGGATCAGGTCCTGAAGGACTTTCGAACGATTGGGATCCGGAATTGGTATATTGTGGCATTGGACCATAGCAGCTGGGTTAATAACCTAAATGAGCCTCAGGCTTATATATATCTACTTTGAAGCAGATCGATTTTGATCTTACAACAGGAAATGTGTAAAATTCTGCATATCAGATCATACGATCGCCTGACACCTACACAAAATATTATTTATGCAATTCTATTTTTTTTTTTTTTTTTTGGAAGAGATCATTTTGCAGGCGTGAGAAATGCAACACGTTTGTTATGTCTATCAACTAAACGCATCAAATAATCCAAGATGACATAATCTGCGCCAGTTTGTTTACAGATTAAGCAGCAAAGATCGCATAAAGACAAAAAAAAAAAAAAAAAGATGCGATCATTACAGATAAGTATAAAGTAGATAGAAACAGGACATCCTACTTATGCTGAAATGGTATACTATATATTTACTGACTTAAAACGAATAAGATTCTGCATAAAAAATAACCAAAAAAAAAAAAAAAAAAGAACAAAACAAAACAAAGAAATATTTCAATTCTTAAAAAGGCAAACAAAAAGTCCTTAAGTTATGTTATGCATCATTTTGGCAGGCAAACTCTCTGCTCTGCGCCGCCAAGCAGAACAATGAAAAATTCAATTCGCAGTCGTCCTCGTCATACTCAAGAGTCTTTAGTCCTTTGGCCAGAACAAAACAATAAACGGCAATGGAAGCAGCGACTTCATCACTTGTTTCCTCTGCTTCGAATTTAGGCTCCTCTTATTTTATTCTTGCCAAATACATTTCAATTCAATTCGTAGCGAAAACTTGAAAGCGGAGACGTTTGGGATATCAGGTTAACAGAGAGCGACGACTTTTTGCATTGCGTTTCTTGGAGGTGTGTTCTGTCTGTCCGTCCGTCTGTCTGTTTGTCCGTAAACGTTCTTTTGCATCACAAGCCGCGCACTTGAATATGAAACTCATCTCATTTTTTTTTTAATTGTATAGTTTTGTACTAGTTTTTTTTCAATAAAAAGTATTATGAGTATTTTGAATTTATTTTTTTCTTTCTTTTTTTTGCACGTGCAGCAGTAAAACTCAATTCTAATAGATCTTCGGTGATCAGTTTAAAGGGTCTTTCAACAGAAATTTGTTTTTGTTTAAAAGAATTTGTCATTTAAATTTAGTACGATTTAAATTATTTTTAGGTGAAGAAGGAATTAAATCATCTTTACTTTGATTGACTTCTTCTCGAGAGTTGGTTTCTCATGGACAAATTTCCATTGATTTTGGGGCGTCGAATAATTTTTGATGTAAATTGGTTTATTGAAGTCTAAAACAGGGTGGGTTCGGACGTTTGGACTCCCTGAACGTAGGTTCCGTGACAAGGATGCAGAAACACCTGCACACATCGTAATAGACAACGCTGGTAGTCTTTGTCTAACTAGTATTGAAATGCCAGGGTCACATAACTTTACGTTTTGATTCATTGAACCCTAGAAGCATAGATCTCAATGCAATTCTGAGCATTATGCCTAACATCTAGCCAGTAGGGGCGTGTATATATATATATATATATCTGCTGCGCTTCTCCGATTTAATTCATGTCTTGCTCATAAACTGTTCTGGTCGGAGCCTCTGAATCCATTTTTTATTAGATGATTCTGATTATGTCTATGTCAGTATATAGCTGACACTAGGATTTCATTTCCAACTCTAACTGAACCAAAGATTCTCCAAAGTATCTTCCTCTCAAACACGCCCAATAACGACTTATCCGATGCTTTCATGACCCATGCTTCTCGGTCGTACATCAGGACAGGCATTATCAGCGTCTTGTAGAATTTAAGATTGGTTTTTTTGGACAGAACTCTACTTCACATTTGCTTACCAAGACCAAAATAGCTGTCTGGTATTGTTGACGCTGTTTACATCTGTGCCTAGAAGGTCGAAGTTTTCTGCAGTCTCAAAGTTGAAGTTCTCTGTCCTAATAGACTGTCCATGTTGTATTGATTGTCTGCGGGACTTTCGTTCAATGTCTGAGAAAACCATGGGTGCCTCTGTCAGATTTGATTTTATAAGCGATTGGAAGGAGACTTAATCCGCGATAGTTTGTGCAGACTGCAAGATCTCCTCTCTTTAAAAAAAAAAAAAAAAAAAAAAAATTAAAAAAAAAAAAACATGGGGGAATTATTTATTAGTTATTTTTATTTTTAAGATTGTGACTAACAAATTGGTCCATTCGAAATAGAAGTAGCTTCTAAACAAACACATCTTCATAGAACCATACAATTTATTTCGACTTTCAATCACACTATCGGGATCTAAGACCCCAATGAATTTGACGTGCAAATATATATTGAAAGACCCTTTAAATGTTCTCATTTCTTCTGAACGCCACTTTAACGCATTCCCTCTTTTTCTGTTTTTTTTTTTTGTTTTGTTGCTCAACTTTTGTATCGGGCGTGTTCTACTTTACGTAATTTGGGTCTTCGTCGTCGTTGTTGTCATTTGAGCGCTTCAATTTTGTTTGGCAGCTAAAAATGAAAAAAAATTCACATGATTTCTTAAGATCAGATTGCTTATCTTGAATGATTCAATTCAATTCAATTCTTTGACATTTAAATGCAATTTGTTGTTGTTGTTGTATAAACTTGTAATTGCGCATTTCTTGTTGTATGTACACATTTTGTTGTTGTTATCCTTTTTGTTGTTGCGCTTCTTCTAATAGTTCATTTCCTGGGTACGGTACCGCGTTCTCAGTTCTCAGCTCTCAGTTCAGCCAATTCGAACCGATCGCATTCGCATTCGCACTCATAATCTCATCTACATTTTGACGTGATTTCTTCGAGTCGCTTCCTGTTGTATTTCATTGTCTTTTAAAGGCATTCGTTGTTTTTGTCACTTCTCGGCTTCAAATGCTTTTTGCTTTGCTGAACTTTATAAAAAAACAAATAATTTCGAGTTTTAGCGGAAGTTGTCATACGATTTCCGGTGTTCTTTTTTTTTCTTTACCCGAGATAATTCTTGATTTGCATATTTTGGCCGCCAAAAAGTTGTTGCTTCAATTATTGCGCTTTTGCTTTTCGCGGGAAAATGACAATTGACAATTTTTTTGTTGATGATGATGATTTTTGACCACAGAGAAATCCATAGAGTAGTAAGTTTCCATAAAAGATTTTCATATGCATACAAACAGATTGATTTTTTTTTTAACTTCGGCTACAAAGTCCGTCTAGAAACATTATCAGCTTTTTCATTTCAGACCTTTTTAAAAGCTAAAATTTTGCCACGGGGCATACAGTATACAGATCCTTCAAAAGCAAATTTTGATAAAATTACAGCCTAAACACCAGGTACATATGATCATCGGCGGCATATGTTGATAGTATTCAACTAAACCCTATGCGACTTAGAAAAGAGCTGAACAATTTTAATCGAAGTTCGTTGATTGGGTATTACGGAGAAAGCAATCGATTGTAACGTCTTACTCAGATCGGTGTTCAACAGTTGATTGTTTAGTAAAGTAAGTCAACTAGGTAAAAATTATTCTGGTATTCTGGTATGTTGTAGAATGAACTCTGCTATACGAAGTAAAAAGCTTTTCGAACATTTTAAATTTTTTAATTCATAAACAGTTTAGATTTCTTTTGAACCCAAAAATAAAATATTTCGATACAAAAATTAAAGTTGCCACCGCATATAGCATTGCCGCACATCCGAGCACCCATTTAATGAAATCAAATGAAACCGGTTCAATTTCTCGATAAAGTTTATACCATTTACGTACTGATTGCATAGATAAACCGTTTGTCATATAATCGCTTTCCTTATATTTCGCTTCTGGTTTCAAAAGTAAACCAACTTCAGCAAATCGAAGTAGAAGAGGATCAATAGCATTTGCCAAATATGAAAATGGTGGCATATATCCGCAGATCGTTAGAAAATTATAATTTTCTGGTAAAACGTATATCTCTTTAGGGTATTTACGATGTTCGTTAAAATAAATATAGATTCTTTGACTTGGAACTGCATAAACTATCTTTTTGTGCTTATAAAAATTTGTAATCAATTTCAACGAATTTGTTGAATTGCTACCTAAATTTCCAGCATCAAATATGTCACCGATTTCGGCAATATTCGCCAGACTGCCATTATCGGTAAGCAAGTGAAAGCCCTCACGTTGCAGTTGTGCCAAAGTGGTTGGCATCGACGGATCTGGTGGTTTATGCACAAAGCCAAATTCAACTCCTTCGTAAGCGCTACGCAGCACAATGCATGCGAGTAACCAAAGCGCCAACTGAAAACGTTGTAGTGGCCAGAACATTAAGAGGCGCAAATGAACCCAGCGAGTAGCCATGCGTATGCTTGTGACAAGTAGCAGCAATAACCAAGTCGGTCGATCGAAGGGCAGCAGTAATAGCTCAACCGGTTTATAGGGTCTTCCACGTGGTATGACAAAGATTAAATTGATATAATTATAGCTGTACGAGGTGACCAGTTTTTTCCAACGATTCAATTTCAAAAAGCACCGACCGTCAAATTTGCACGTCGTTGTTCTAGCTGTACAGAAAAATAGAAAGGAAACAAGGACAAACGTTAACTTCGGTCACACGTATTTTTAAATAGTTTATGTGTTATCATCAGTTGGTTAGATAAAACTTCGATATGGGATGGTAGGTGGTCAATAGTGTGGTACATCTCAAGTTAAACAAAATATTGGTATCAAATTTGAAGCTTAAAATACAGATATTCAAAAAAATTTTAAAATTATCGATGAGTTTGTCTGGGGCCTATGCCTAAAAATACGCGTGGTATTTCGGTTTTGGTATTGGATGACATTAGAAGCGTATCTACACGATTTGGAGTGAATACACACATAAACAATGCCTAATTTTATACAAAAATTCGAAAATTGGGGGTAAGTTTGTATAGGGGCTATACCTAAAAAGGACGTGGCACTTTCATTTTCGATCTTGACAACAGGCAGACGGACATGGCTACACCGACTCGTCTTATCGAGCTGCTCAGCAATATATATATACATACTTTATGGGGTCAACGACGTCTCCTTCAATGCGTTACAAATTTTCAGACAAACTAAATACACCCTTCACACTATGTGTGGCGGGTACAAAATTCACACAGAAACAAAATCTTCTAACATAAATATTGCTTACCACTGCAAAATACCCGTTTGTGGAATCGTTGCGATTCACATTACCCCTGTTCTGTGGGTCCTCACGAACAAGTTTCATAGTAAATTGTAAACGCTCTGCCAAAAGTTTCAAGAATGCAGCATGATAGCCACCTTTTAAAGTCATTGTATCCCAATCAACGATCATAAAATACTGCATATTGTAGGCTAAAACGATCAGCGAACAGCCATGAAATTGCTCCAACTTTTTGGGGAATAGTTTTTCTGGATTGCGTAAAACCAGTTGCATTGGAATACGCACCGGATGCGTACTCAAACAGGCATTGCGTTTGTAAGGCATGAATGTGTACAAATTTGCGTGAGATACTTCAGTATTCAAATGTTGCAGCAGCACAGTTACATCGATTTGATAGTGCGAATGCAGATAATGCCCGAAGATTTTCTGGAGCTGTTCACTAGTAGCGTCACCATCGCCATTTTGTTTAAGCCACACAATAAGATGGCGTCGCTCTAACTGTGGATGCAGCAGAACACCTTCCCCTGGTAGCTCTTCACTAGAATAAAAATTATAATTTCTACCCCAGTCTTTCTTTTACTTAGTAAACTTACATGGCGTAAACATCTTTCGCTTCTTCTATGAATAAAATTTTGGTGTCCACTTTTCCACCAATGAAGTGTTTGTGTTTTGCATAATGTTGCATCGCTGTATAAGGTGCTTCATCTTTTATAATTTTAATTATTTCGTCAAAGTAATTTAGAGCAATATCACTTTTTAGATTATTTACAATAACATTATTAAGTTCCTTTTCTTCGTTCATAAATTTCATCAAGACTTGAGCAACATCGTTGGCCAATACTGTGGTCAGAAGGAACACCAACAAAATAATTGTTTTACGTGTAACGTCAACGCGCAACATGCTTGGACGACCGTTGTACTTGTTTTGTTGTATTTAGCTTCATGTTAAGCAAGTAAAACAAAAATACGTATCTCCCAGAGGACTCTTTTTGCAAATAGTAAACTAATTGCATATTTTATTATTTTAATTTTATATTATTATTAGTTTTTATTTATTTATTTTATTTAAATTTTAAATTTAAGTGTTTAATGGAGAGTTTAGTTTTCAAAAATCTCAGAACGCATTATTCAAGACAATACCGAGAAAAGTGGCGAAACTCCTGTTTAAACGCAGAAAGAAGGATCCACAAAGATATGAGTTGGAAGAGGTTGAAATGAGGAACCGCAGAAACGAAGGTCGATAATTCAATCAATGAATCAATCAAACATTTGATCGAAGGTTATAAGATCGGAATCTTTTTTGCAAGTAAACTTACATAACATATATGTACATCATTAGTCATTGTCAGTGACATTCACTGTATATATATTTAGTATATAATTTACTTGGTGGATGGGACTATCGTAGGCTATCAATAGATTTAAAACTATCGATAGCGTCGACTATCGATAGTTTGCCACCTCTAGTCGCCTCGACCAAAAACAAACACCGCTGCTCCAACCACATGTGCATAAAATACGGAAGAAAGAAAAAAAAAAAAAAAATTTGTATGTATGCAAATACATTTGAACAATTCTTTTTAGTAAAAAAAAAAATATTACAACTAAACAATGTAAGATATGACAAACCGAACAAAATTTGCAACAGTTGCTACTAATTAAATATGATTTACTAATAACTTGGTTTATTTCTTATGCTGTGTGCCAAAATAAGAAGTCATCTACGCATCTTTCAAGAGAAATAGTTTGGAAAGAGCATAAATGAGAGATAGAACGATGTTCAGAGCTATTGGAAATTATTTGGAAATTTGGCAAACTGGAAAAGAATGGTATAAATACGGCAGCATTTTTGCAAATATTTCTTCTATGACTCGAAGCCAGGACGCTAAAGACAGAGCTGACTCACGCAAAGGATGACTCGAAGTCAGACGAAGCACTCGAAATCAGAGCAACGCAAAGCAAGCCAAGGACAGCGCTAAAACGAAGCCTTACCACAAGGACCAAAGGAAAAAGGACAAAAAGGATTACAAGGACATAAGATGCCGAACTTAAGAAAGGACACCGTGAGTTAAAATGTATACTTTGTTTTTGTTTTAAAAATTATTTTGCCATGACGTCCCGTCCGTAAATAATTTTATCCTTCACACATAGTTGTCGTAGATCGGTGCACACACCAATCCTCGACTTTAGCAAGCATAGGACGGCGCATACACCAAATAGTTTTGTCATAAACGGTGCATGCAGCAAACAACCAAAGCATAGGACTAGATCTTTCATAGGCAGTGCATACATTTTATCAAGTTTAAGAATAAGCCATGAAAATACACTGTAGTACGGCAGATACGTCATTCGAACTTAATTTAAGTCATTTAGCATATAAATATTATAATAATAATATAAAAATTGTAAAATATGCCTTTGTGTAAAATTATAATAAAAGATTAATAACTACGATTTTAATATTTTATTATAATTTAAACATATATTAAATTACTGTATTTATTTAATATTTAACCCATAAATCATTGTAAATAATATAAACATTTTTATAAAAATTGAGTAAAGTTATTAAAATTAAATGAAGCAAAAAAAAATATAGTTTTATGTGGAAAATAACATCGCCCGTGGTCACTGAAAACTTACAAAATTTCTGTGACAGATCGCCTGGGCATCCGACGACGATACCCCACCCGATGACTCGTTACACCGTCAAAGTCTAATCCTATTCAATTTTTTAGTATCAGCTCATGGTACATTCAAATTTTATCGATTTCTGATTATAGAAGCGTCTTTTCCTTTATCATAAAAATATCAGCTATTTCATCCGCGCGGAAAATATAAGGTCTGTAATAACTTTACTGTCTATTTTGAAAACGAAATGAAAACGATTTTAAAACATTCAAACCCAATAGAAATGAAGAACCTACAAATATATATATACTGGTTCACTGATTTACTGACTGATTGATGTAAGGCTGATAGGACTGCAGACCTAATGGATAAAAATAATAATCTGAAATTTTTTCTATAAATTTATGTTGCAAACGTTTTTTCTCTAGACCCATTTAAAGGGGTACCCCCATACAAATTTACCACAAAATTTTGGGTTTTTTGCATAAAAACGTCATTGTTTTTTATTCTAGGAAATTCAAATTTAGTATAAATTATGAGTAGGATAGTCCCAATGAAATAGACCAATATGGGTAGATTCAAAAAAATTTTCGTATAGCCCCCATACAAAGATATACCCTATTTTTTAAGTCTTTGTATAAAAATTCTATTTAATGAGGTATGGTAGTAAAATAGAACCGATCTTAAGATTCATAAAGATTGGGTACAGGGTATCTTGCAGTCGAGCATTCTCGACTTCAGCGTTCTTTCTTGTCAATACATAAAAATGTATAAAGCTTCGATCTAGACGCAAAGAAAAATCGCTATCGATAGAGCAAAAAAATTCGAGATTAAAATGAAATAAACAGCAAGTGGCTTTTCGAAGTTCAATTTTGAAATGCCTCGCCGAATATAAGAAGTATTTTTACCATAACTCGAAAATTGGAGGCAGATTTGTATGGGGCCTATACGCTTTAGTGTTCCCATCTCAACCAAGAGTACTTTTCTGTTTATGCCCATCACGGTAACGGTTATAAACAAAAATTTCGGTAAGCAGAAGTAAAGTTGCCACCGCATATAACATTGCCGCAGTTCCGAGCACCCATTTAATGAAATTAAATGAAACTGGTTCAATTTCTCGATGAAGCTTACACCATTTACGTAATTTTTGCATTGATAAACCGTTTGGTATATAATCGCTTTCATTATACTTCGCTTCTGGTTTCAAAAGTAAACCAACTTCAGCAAATCGAAGTAGAAGAGGATCAATTGCATTTGCCAAATATGAAAATGGTGGCATATATCCGCAGATCGTTAAAAAATTATAATTTTCTGTTAAAAGGTACATCTCTTTAAGGTATTTACGATGCTCGTTAAAATAAATATAGATTCTTTGACTTGGAACTGCATAAACTATCTTTTTCTGTTTATAAAAATTTGTAAGCAATTTCATCGAATTTGTTGAATTGCTACCTAAATTTCCAGCATCAAAAATATCATCGATGTCTCCAATATTCGCCAGACTGCCATTATCGGTAAGCAAGTGAAATCCTTCACGTTGCAGTTGTGCAAAAGTGGTTGGCATCGACGGATTTGGTGGTTTATGCACAAAGCCAAATTCAACTCCTTCGTAAGCGCTACGCAGCACAATGCATGCGAGTAACCAAAGCGCCAACTGAAGACGGTGCAGTGGCCAGATCATTGAGAGGCGCAAATGAACCCAGCGAGTTGCCATGCGTATGCTTGTGACAAGTAGCAGCAATAACCAAGTCGGCCGATCGAAGGGCAGCAGTAATAGCTCAACCGGTGTATAGGGTCTACCACGTGGTACGACAAACATGAGATTGGCATACATATAGCTGTACGAGTTGACAAATTTTTTCCAACGATACAATGTCAAATAAACACCGACCGTCAAATTTGCACATCGTTGTTCTAGCTGTACAGAAAAATAGAAAGGAAACAAGGACAAACGTTAACTTCGGTCACACGTATTTTTATATAGTTTATATGTTATAATCAGTAGCTTAGAAAAATCTTTATGATGGGATGGGAGGGGATCTAAAGTCCGATACAGCTCAAGTTTAAACACAATATTGGTATCAAATTTTAAGCTAAAAATACAGATATTCAAAAAAACTCTAAAATAATCGATAAGTTTGTATGGGGCCTTTGCTTAAAAATACGCGTGGCACCATGGTTTTGATATTAGATGATATTAGAAGTGTTTTATCCAATTTATAGTAAATACATTCCTAAATGATGAATATTTTCATACAAAAAAAAAAATGGGCGTTCTTTTGTATACCTAAAAATGGGCGAGGCACTTTCATTTTTGGGAAAGACCTTGACCTGGTCGTTCCCGCGAAAAGCTTAAGTTTCAAATTTCAGCTAAATATATTCAGCAGTTTCCGAACAAATCGCGTTGAAATAAACAGACAGAGGGACAGACGGACTGACAGACAGACGGATATAGCTAGATCGACTCGTCTCATCGAGCTGATCAACAATATATACACTTTATGGTGTCTACGACGTCTACTTCAATGAATTACAAACTCTATGTGTGACGGTTATAAAAACAATTGAAACAGAAAACATCTAATATGAAATTTGTTTACCAATGCAAAATTTCCGCTTGTGGAACCGTTGCGATTCACATTACCCCTGTGCTGTGGGTCCTCACGAACAAGTCTCATAGTAAATTGTAAACGCTCTGCCAAAAGTTGTAAGAAAGCAGCGTGATATCCACTTTTTAAAGTCATTGTATCCCAATCAACAATCATAAAATACTGCATATTGTAGGTCAAAACGCTCAGCGAACAGCCATGAAAATGCTCCAACTTTTTGGGAAATAGTTTTTCTGGATTGCGTAAAACCAGTTGCATTGGAATACGCACCGGATGCGTACTCAAACAGGCATTGCGTTTGTAAGGCATGAATGTGTACAACGATGCGTGAGATACTTCAGTATTCAAATATTGCAGCAGCACAGTTACATCGATTTGATAGTGCGAATGCAGATAATGTGCGAAGATTTTCTGGAGCTGTTCACTAGTAGCGTCACCATCGCCATTTTGTTTAAGCCACACAATAAGATGGCGTCGCTCTAACTGTGGATGCAGCAGAACACCTTCCCCTGGTAGCTCTTCACTAGAATAAAAATTATAATTTCTACCCGAGTCTTTTTGTTACTTAGTAAACTTACATGGCATATACATCATTCGCTTCTTCTATGAATAGAATTTTGGTATCCACTTTTCCACCAATGAAGAGTTGGTGTTTTGCATAATGTTGCACCGCTGTATAAGGTGCTTCATCTTGTAAAATTTAATTATTTCGTCAAAGTGATTTAGAGCAATATCACTTTTTAGATTGTTTACAATAACATTATTAAGTTCCTTTTTGTCATTCATAAATTTCATCAAGACTTCAGCAACTTCATTGGCCAATACTGTGGTCAGAAGACACACCAACAAGAAAATTGTTTTAACTTCAACACAAGACATTCTGCTACTGTTGCTTATTATCGAAATTTGTATCTAAAAATCACAAATAGAATACTTAGGTAAATAGATGATAATAAAAAAAGCAAGGAATAATTTGAGAAAATTGATTCTCTAGCTTTTAATGAGTCAAATGCTAACATCAAATCAAAACAAATAAGTCGTAATACTTCGTAATTACTTTGTGGCTAGTTACTTTTAAGCACTTGGAAATTCTGAAATTACATCAATTGGATTCACTATAATTTAATATAATAAAAAAATTATAACATTTGATAGCTTTGCATACATGAAAAATGTTTTTGTTGTATGGGTTTGTAAATGGGATTTCACGGGAGCCACTTTACGAAGTGCATTGTTAATTCACCGAAAGAGCTTACCGCATCTTTTTTGGTCGAAATATTATTACATCTGAAACTATTTACGCCATTGCTTAAAATTTACGAGCATTCCATAAATTATCACACATAAAATAACAAATTTCGAAATAAATGTACTACTCAATTGTTAAAAGACAATGAATAAATCAATATTTTTAGTTGATATTTTGAACCAATGCTCGGGAAAATGTACCTTGCTGTTAAGTTATACACAAAGGTTATACACATATACAAGTGTAGGTGTGAAAAACTATGATTTATTGCAAAAATAAAATTACTTTTACGGGATCCGAACAAGGCTGGGCATATCGGCTAGTAATACTTCTATACTAATATTATAAAGAGGAAATGCTTGATTTTTTGTTTGTTTGAAATGAATAGGCTCCGAAACTACTGAACCGATTTAAAAAAAGCTTTCACCGTTGGCAAGCTACACTATTCCCGAGGGACATAGGCTATGTTTCATTTTCAAAAAAAATAGGGATGCTTACTAAAACTTGAATAATCTAACCCAAATTGTAAAAAAATAAACAAAAAACTTCCTTCAATCGCGTGCGTTGCGAAAACTATTAATGATAGAACAAAATGATGTATTACAATTTTTCATTGTAAATATTTTTGTTAAACTTTAGCCCCCTGTATTTCTTTAAAGGGACATATGCCTATCCTTTTTGCAGGGATTATTGATTCGCTTTTCTGTCCCCAAAGCCAAATACTTCTAACAAAAAGACGTTAAAAAAAATATTTATTTATTTTAAAATTCAGGTGAGCAATAAGACGGGATTTTGGAAAATTTTGACCCGGGGCCTAATGGGAGCCTTAAAACCGGAAAAGCCATATATTTGGAATAAATAGACATAAAGACTTGAAACAGGGCTCATTTGAAAGATGGTTAAAAAAAGTTTTTGGCGTTCAAGGTGTTTTGTGGATTTCCAAAATTTTTACCCAAATTTTTTGAAATAGAAGCAAAAAACGCGAGCAAAGTCGCGGGAACATGCTAGTATATAATATGTGTATAAAATAATACAACATATTAAAGAAATGTATTCATACATACATAAAATGGGCGGCAGATTTGTATGGAGGCTATACGCTTAAGTGTTCCCATCTCAACCAAAAGTACTTTTCTGTTTATGCCCATCACACTATGTGTAACGGTTATAAACAAAAATTTCGGTAAGCAGAAGTAAAGTTGCCACCGCATATAGCATTGCCGCAGTTCCGAGGACCCATTTAATGAAATCAAATGAAACTGGTTCAATTTCTCGATAAAGCTTACACCATTTATGTACTTTTTGCCTTGATAATCCGTTTGCAATATACTCGCTTTCATTATACTTCGCTTCTGGTTTCAAAAGTAAACCAACTTCAGCAAATCGAAGTTGAAGATGATCAATAGCATTTGCCAAATAAGAAAATGGTGGCATAAATGCGCAGATCATTTGAAAATTATAATTTTCTGATAAAGCGTAAACCTGTTTAGAGTATTCACGATGTTTGTTAAAATAAATATAGATTCTTTGACTTGAAACTGCATAAACTATCTTTTTGTGCTTATAAATGTTTAAAAGCAATTCCATCGAATTTTTTTGAATCGGCCAATAAATTTCCAGCATCAAAAATATCATCGATTTCTGCAATATTCGCCAGACTGCCATTATCGGTAAGCAGGTGAAAGCCCTCACGTTGCAGTTGTCCAAAAGTGGTTGGCATCGACGGAATTGGTGGTTTATGCACAAAGCCAAATTCAACTCCTTCGTAAGCGCTACGCAGCACAATGCATGCGAGTAACCAAAGCGCCAACTGAAGACGGTGCAGTGGCCAGATCATTGAGAGGCGCAAATGTACCCAGCGAGTAGCCATGCGTATGCTTGTGACAAGTAGAAGCAATAACCAAGTCGGCCGATCGAAGGGCAGCAGTAATAACTCAACTGGTGTATAGGGTCTACCACGTGGTAGTACAAACATAAGATTGACATAAATGTAGCTGTACGAGTTGACCAATTTTTTCCAACGATTCAATGTCAAAAAAACACCGACCGTCAAATTTGCACGTCGTTCTTCTAGCTGTACAGGAAAATAGAAAGAAAACAAGGAAAAACGTTAACTTCGGTCACACGTATTTTTAAACAGTTTATGTGTTATCATCAGTTGGTTAGATAAAACTTCGATATGGGATGGTAGGTGGTCAATTTGTGTAGGGTGGTAAATTTGTATAGGGGCTATACCTAATAAAGTGCGTGTCACCTTGGTTTTGACATTGGATGTCATTAGAGAGTGATTGTTACCAGATTTGTATGCCTATTTTCATACAAAAATTCTTAAATGGGCGGTAATTTTATGGGGCTTTACTTAAAAATGGGCGTGACACTTAAATTTTCAAACTTGGCCTGGTCGTTCCCGAGAGACACTTAAGTTAAGTCTCCGAGTAAATCGCGTTGAAAAAAAAAGACAGAGGGACCGACAGACAGACGGACATGACTAGATCGACTTGTCTCATCTAGCTGATCAACAATATGGGGTCTACTATGTCTTCTCAAAGAGTTACAAACTTTCAAACAAACTAAATACACCCTTCACACTATGTGCGACGGGTATAAAAACAATGGAAACAAAAACATCTAACATAAAATTTGTTTACCAATGCAAAAATTTCCGATTTTCGAACCGTTGGGATGCACATGACCACTGTGCTGTGGGTCCTCACGTAAAAGTTTGATAGTAAATTGTAAACGCTCTGCTAGAAGTTGTAATAAAGCAGCCTGATGACCACCTTTTAAAGTCATTGTATCCCAATCAACGATCATATAATGCTGTATGTTGAAGACTAATACGCTGAGTGAACAGCCATGAAATTGCTCCAATTTCTTGGGAAATAATTTTTCTGGATAACGTAAAACCAGTTGCATAGGAATACGCACCGGATGCGTACTCAAACAGGCATTGCGTTTGTAAGGCATGAATGTGTACAACGATGCGTGAGATACTTCAGTATTTAAATGTTGCAGCAGTACTGTTACGTCGATTTGATAGTGCGAATGCAGATAATGTGCGAAGATTTTCTGGAGCTGTTCACTAGTAGCGTCGCCATCGCCATTTTGTTTAAGCCACACAATAAGATGGCGTCGCTCTAACTGTGGATGCGGCAGAACACCTTTCGCTGGTAGCTCTTCACTACAATAGAAATTATAATTTCTAACCGAGACTTTCTTTTACTTAGTAAACTTACATGGCATATACATCATTCGCCTCTTCTATGAATAGAATTTTGGTGTCCACTTTTCCACCAATGAAGTTTTGGTGTTTTGCATAATGTTGCACCGCTGTATAAGGTGCTTCGTCTTTTATAATTTTAATTATTTCGTCAAAGTGATTAAGAGCAATTTCACTTTTTAGATTATTTACAATAACATTATTAAGTTCCTTTTTTCGTTCATAAATTTCATCAAGACTTGAGCAACATCATTGGCCAATACTGTGGTCAGAAGGAACACCAACAAAATAATTGTTTTACGTGTAACGTCAACGCGCAACATGCTTGGACGACCGTTGTACTTGCTTTGTTGGATTTAGCTTCATGTTAAGCAAGTAAAACAAAAATACGTATCTCCCAGAGGACTCTTTTGCAAATAGTAAATTAGTAGCAATTTTTTTTTAATAAAATTTTTTTATTAATTTTTTTTTTCATTTTAAATTTAATGTTTGATGGAGAGTTTAGATTTTAAAAATCTCAGAACGAATTATACAAGACAATTTAACGTAACAGTGACGCATTAAAAGAACACAAAGTTGATCCCACAAAGTTTATATATTCTTGATCAGCTTGTCGAGACGAGTCAATTGGACCATAAACATTTGTTAGGATAGACAAGAAAGTTATTTTTATTACTGTAATTGTTGTAGTTGTACACTTTAAGAGAAAACATATCTCCAAGAAGAAGGGTCCACAAAGGTATGAGTTGGAAGAGTTTGCAATGATGTGCCACAGAGATGAAGCTCGATAATTAAATCAATGAATCAATCATTTGAACGAAGGTTATAAGCTCGAGTCTCTTTCTGCAAAGTAAACTTACATAGCAAAGAATAGTTTGTGAAAATTAATTCTCTCGCTTTTAAAGAGTCAAATGCTAAACAAAACAAATAAGTCGTTATTCTTCGAAATTAGCTTGGGGCTACTAACTTTTAAGCACCTAGAAATTCTGAAACTACATCCATTGGACTCACTATAATTTTATAATAAAAATTATAACATTTGATGGCTCTGCATACATGAAAAATTTTTTTTGTTGTATGGGTTCGCATGGGAGCTACTGCCTAGAATGCATTCAGTAAGATTTTGACCTTACGAAATGCATTGTTAATTCGCCGAAAAAGCTTACCCCATCTTTTATTTGAAACAGTTTGTATTTAGAGCAATGGAAATACTGTGCCCTAGTACATCCCAATTTTTTTTTAATTTCTGATAATAGAAGCGTCTTAAGCGTCCTTTCTTTATCATAAAAATGCAAACAATCAACTTTCCAAGCCATATGTTTCAGGTTTTATACGCGCGGAAAATATTAGGTCTGTAATAATTTCACCATCTATTTTTATTAAATTGCTTAAAATACGAGCTTTCAAACTCAATCAAAATGGGCTCGTTTAACAGCTACAAACATGAATTTAAAATGTTTACTATAGATTCATGTTATAATGGAGATGAGCTCTATGACGGATATTTCGCAAATTTAGAGCTGGGGCCTAATGAAGGCGTTTAAATAGGAAAAGCCATATCTTGGAATGCATAGACCAAGAGACTTGATATTAGGCGCAATTGAAAGATGATTTAAAAATATTTTTTGGACCTTACCATACAAATTCTATACCAAAGTGATAAAACCTTTTAAGTACTATATGGTTAAAATGTCTACATAGCAGTTAAGTAATACACAAAGGCTTTGTATATATAAATAACTTTCAGCGGTATCCGAACAACGCTGGGCATATCGGCTAGTAATACTTATGTAATATGTGTATAAAATAATGCAACATATTAAATAAATGTATTCATACATAAGCTAAAATATTGAAAATATTCATGTGATAGGTATTTGTCCTTCGGTTTTATTGTTTCATTTTGAATTACAATCTGTTCTTTACATATACTTACATAAATATGTAAATGATTCAAATGTTACGAGAAAAAAAAATAATAAAAAAAAAACAATAAAAATAAAAGCGAGAGTGTGCCTGCTTTTATCTGAACGTAACGGGGCAAAAAAACCAGATTAAAAAAAAAAAGCAGCAAGTGGCTTTTCGAAGTACAATTTTGAAATGCCACGCCGAATATAAGAAGTATTTTTACCATAACTAAAAAAATGGGAGCTATACTTTTCCGTTTATGCCCATCATACTATGTGTAACGGGTATAAACAAAAATTTCGATAAGCAGAAGTAAAGTTGCCACCGCATATAGGCATTGCCGCAGTTCCGAGCACCCATTTAATGAAATCAAATGAAACTGGTTCAATTTCTCGATAAAGTTTATACCATTTTCGTACTTCTTGCATTGATAAACCGTATGCCATACAATCGCTTTCCTTATATTTCGCTTCTGGTTTCAAAAGTAAACCAACTTCAGCAAATCGAAGAAGAAGAGGATCAATAGCATTTGCCAAATAAGAAAATGGGGGCATATATCCGCAGATCGTTAGAAAATTATAATTTTCCGTTAAAACGTAAATCTCTTTAGGGTATTTACGATGTTCGTTAAAATAAATATAGATATTTTGACTTGGAACTGCATAAACTATCTTTTTGTGCTTATACAAGTTTGTAAGCAATTTCAACGAATTTGTTGAATCGTTACCTAAATTTCCAGCACTAAAAATATCATCGATTTCTGCAATATTCGCCAGACTGCCATTATCGGTAAGCAAGTGAAAGCCCTCACGTTGCAGTTGTCCAAAAGTGGTTGGCATCGACGGATTTGGTGGTTTATGCACAAAGCCAAATTCAACTCCTTCGTAAGCGCTACGCAGCACAATGCATGCGAGTAACCAAAGCGCCAACTGAAAACGCTGTAGTGGCCAGATCATTGAGAGGCGCAAATGAACCCAGCGAGTAGCCATGCGTATGCTTGTGACAAGTAGCAGCAATAACCAAGTCGGTCGATCGAAGGGCAGCAGTAATAGCTCGAACGGTGTATAGGGTCTTCCACGTGGTACGACAAAGATCAAATTGATATAATTATAGCTGTACGAGTTGACGAGTTTTTTCCAACGATTCAATTTCAAAAAAACGCCGACTGTCAAATTTGCACGTCGTTGTTCTAGCTGTACAAGAAAATAGAAAGGAAACAAGGACAAACGTTAACTTCGGTGAAACCAAAGCTTTAATACCCGTCACACGTATTTTTAAATTGTTTATGGTTCGAGTTGGGATGGGAAGTGATCAATAGTCTGATACATCTTAAGTTAAACACATTATTGGTATCAAATTTGAAGCTTAAAATACAGATATTCAAAAAAATTATAAAATTATCGATGAGTTTGTCAGAGGCCTTTGCCTAAAAATGCGCTCGGTACCTTGATATTGGATGACATTAGAAGTGTTTCTACACGAAAATTGGGGTTAAGTTTGTATAAAGGGCTATATCTAAAAAGGGCGTGGCACTTTCATTTTCGAACTTGACAACAGGTAGACGGACATGGCTACATCGACTCGTCTTATCGAGCTGCTCAGCAATGTATATACATACTTCATGGGGTCAACGACGTCTCCTTCAATGCGTTACAAACTTTCAGAGAAACTGAATACACCCTTCACACTATGTGTGGCGGGTATAAAAATCAAACAGAAACAAAATCTTCTAACTTAAATATTGTTTACCACTGCAAAATATCCGTTTGTGGAACCGTTGCGATTCACATAACCCCTTTGCTCTGAGTCCTCACGTACAAGTTTTATAGTAAATTTTAAACGCTCTGCCAAAAGTTTCAGGAATGCAGCATGATAGCCACCTTTTAAAGTCATTGTATCCCAATCAACGATCATAAAATACTGCATATCGAAGGCTAATACGCTGAGTGAACAGCCATGAAATTGCTCCAACTTTTTGGGGAATAATTTTTGTGGATTGCGTAAAGCCATTTGCATAGGAATACGCACCGGTTGCGTACTCAAACAGGCATTGCGTTTGTAAGGCATGAATGTGTACAATTTTGCGTGAGATACTTCAGTATTCAAATGTTGCAGCAGCACAGTTACGTCGATTTGGTAGTGTGTATGCAGATAATGTGCGAAGATTTGCTGGAGCTGTTCACTAGTAGCATTGCCATCGCCATTTTGTCTAAGCCACACAATAAGATGGCGTCGCTCTAAATGTGGATGCGGCAGAACACCTTTCCCTGGTAGCTCTTCACTAGAATAAAAATTATAATTTCTACCCGAGTCTTTCTTTTACTTAGTAAACTTACATGGCATATACATCTTTCGCTTCTTCTATGAATAGAATTTTGGTGTCCACTTTTCCACCAATGAAGAGTTGGTGTTTTGCATAATGTTGCACCGCTGTATAAGGTGCTTCGTCTATTATAATTTTAATTATTTCGTCAAAGTCATTGAGAGCAATATCACTTTTTAGATTGTTTACAATAACATTATTAAGTTCCTTTTTGTCATTCATAAATTTCATCAGGACTTGAGCAACATCATTGGCCAATACTGTGGTCAGAAGGAACACCAGCAAAATAATTGTTTTACGTGTAATGTTAACGCGCAACATGCTTGGACGACCGTTGTACTTGCTTTGTTGGATTTAGCTTCAAGTTAAGCAAGTAAAACAAAACAAGGAAAAACGTCAACTTCGGTGAAACCGAAGCTTATATACCCGTCACACGTATTTTTAAATTGTTAATGTGTTATCATCAGTGGCTTAAATAGAACTTCGATATGTGATTGGGCTGTGTCAGTGGTCTGATACAACTCACGTTGTGTTGGGCCTTTGCCAAAAAATGGGCGTGGCACCTTTAATTTGACATCGAAGGATATTTTCATACAAAAAAAAAAAAAATAGGCGTGGCACCTAGCTTTTGATATTGGACGATATTAGATGTGTATTTACAAATTGGAGTGAATGCATTCCTAAATAATAACCATTTTCATACAAAAATTCGAAAATGGGCGGTGAAATTGTATGGGGGCTATACCTAAAAATGGGCGTGGCACATTTCAATTAACATTGGATGATATAAGAAGTGTTTTTACCCAATTTGGAGTGAATATATGCATAAATAATAAATATTTTCATACAAAAAATCGAAAAAAACTATAAGTTTGTATGGAGGCTATACCTAAAAATAGGCGTGGCACTTTCATATTCAAATTTCAGCTAAGTATCTCAAGTAGTCTCCGAGTAAATCGTGTTGAAATAAACAGACAGGCAGACGGACATTGCTAGATCGACTCGCCTCATCGAGCTGATCAAGAATATATACTTTATGGGGTCTCCGATGTCTCCTTTATCTCCTTTTATGCGTTACAAACTTTCCGACAAACTGATAATACCCTTCACACTATGTGTGGCGGGTATAAAAACGTTTCTCCCAGAGGACTCTTATGCAAATAGTAAATTAGTTGCATATTTATTTATTTTAGTTTTTTTATAGTATTTTATTTTTTATTTATTAATTATTTTTTTGTTGTTTTTTTAATTTTAATTTTAAATGTTTAATGGAGAGTTTAGTTTTCAAAAATCAAGACAATACCGAACAAGGTGGAGAAACTCCTTTTTGAACGCAGAAAGAAAGATCCACAAAGATATGAGTTGGAAGTGGTTGAAATGATGAACCGCAGAAACGAAGGTCGATAATTCAATCAATGAATCAATCAATCATTTAATCGAAGGTTATAAGATCGGAATCTTTTTTTGCAAGTAAACTTACATAACATATATGTACATCATTAGTCATTGTCAGTGACTTTCACTGTATATACATATAGTATATAATTTACTTGGTGGATGGGACTATCGTAGGCTATCAATAGATTTAAAACTATCGATAGCGTTTGCTATCTCTAGTTCGCCACGACCAAACACAAACACCGACCACATGTGCATAAAAATAACGGTAAGAAAGATGATGATATCAAGCAGAGTGAAGGCCTTAAAACTGGAAAAGCCATATCTTGAAATGAAAAGACTTAGAGACTTGATATTAGATGATTTAAAAAAAAAATTTAACAGTAACCTAGAAATACTTCTCCAAAGTGATACAATCTCACAAATCCTACATTTCTAAAGAGTCTGTATAGCAGTTTAGTAATGCACAAAATCCAAAAACTAATTAACGCTACTACTTATATAATATGTGTATAAAAAATTTTAAAAAAAAATATAAAAGAAATATATTCATACATAAATCATAATATTGAAAATTTTCATGTGACAGTTATTTGTGCTTTGATTCCGCCGAAGTTTTTTTTTTTGTTAATGACAATCGAATTGCTCTTTACAATGAAACGAGACAAATAAAAAATCATAAAGAAAGAAAGCAATAACAAAATATCAAATAAAAGCGAGAGTGCTCCTGCTTCGATCTAGTCGCAAAGAAAATTCGATATCGATAGAGCAAAAAAATCGAGATTAAAATAAAATAAACAGTAGTGCATATAAGAAGTATTTTTACCATAACTCAAAAACTGGCGGCAGATTTGTATGGGAGCTATACTTTTCCGTTTATTGCCTATCACATTAAGTGTAACGAGTATAAACAAAAATTTCGGTAAGCAGAAGTAAAGTTGCCACCGCATATAGCATTGCCGCAGTTCCGAGGACCCATTTAATGAAATCAAATGAAACCGGTTCAATTTCTCGATAAAGTTTATACCATTTTCGTACTTCTTGCATTGATAAACCGTTTGTAATATACTTGCTTTCATTATACTTCGCTTCAGGTTTCAAAAGTAAACCAAATTCAGCCAGTCGGAGCAGAAGGGGATTAAAAGCATTTGGCAAATATGAAAATGGTGGCATATATACGCACATCGTTAGAAAATTATAATTTTCTGTTAAAACGTAAATCTCTTTAGGGTATTTACGATGTTCGTTAAAATAAATATAGATATTTTGACTTGAAAGTGTATAAACTATCTTTTTGTGCTTATAAAGACTTAAAAGTAGTTTCATCGAATTCGTTGAGTTTCTACCTAAATTTCCAGCATCAAAAATATCATCGATTTCTGCAATATTCGCCAGACTGCCATTATCGGTAAGCAAGGGAAAGCCCTCACGTTGCAGTTGTCCAAAAGTGGTTGGCATCGACGGATTTGGTGGTTTATGCACAAAGCCAAATTCAACTCCTTCGTAAGCGCTACGCAGCACAATGCATGCGAGTAACCAAAGCGCCAACTGAAAACGCTGTAGTGGCCAGATCATTGAGAGTCGCAAATGTAGCCAGCGAGTAACCATGCGTATGCTTATGACAAGTAGAAGCAATAACCAAGTCGGCCGATCGAAGGGCAGCAGTAATAACTCAACTGGTGTATAGGGTCTACCACGTGGTATGATAAACATGAGATTGACATAACCGTAGCTGTACGAGTTGACAAATTTTTTCCAACGATTCAATGTCAAAAAACCAGCGACCGTCAAATTTGCACGTCGTTGTTCTAGCTGTACAGGAAAAAAGAAAGAAGATAAGGAAAAACCATAACTTCGGTCACACGTATTTTTATATACATAGTTAAAATGTTATAATCAGTAGCTTAGACAAATCTTCATGCTGGGATGGGAGGGGATCTAAAGTCCGATACAGCTCAAGTTTAAACACAATATTGGTATGTATCAAATTTTAAGCTAAAAATACAGATATTCAAAAAAACTCTAAAATAATCGATAAGTTTGTATGGGGCCTTTGCCTAAAAATACGCGTGGAACCATGGTTTTGACATTGGATGACATTAGAAGTGTTTCTAGACGATTTAGAGTGAATACATTCATAAATAATGTCTATTTTCATAAAAAATTCTTAAATGAGCAATCATTTTGTATGGGGTCTATACCTAAAAATGGGTGTGGCACTTTCATTTTCGAACTTGACCTGGTCGTTCCCGAGAGAAGCTTAAGTTTCAAATTTCAGCTAAATATGTCCAGTAGTCTCCGTGTAAATAGCGTTGAAATAAGCAACAGACGGACAGACAGACAAACAAGCAGACAGATGGATATGGCTAGATGAACTCGTCTCATCGAGCTGATCAACAATATATATAATTTATGGGGTCTACGACGTATCCTCCAATACGTTACAAACTTTCAGACAAACTAAATACACCCTTCACACTATGTGCGACGGGTAAAAAAGAACAATAGAAACAAAAAACATCTAACATAAAATTTATTTACCGATTCAAAATTTCCGATTGTGGAACCGTTGGGGTTCACAGGACCCAAGAGCTGTGAGTCCTCACGTACAAGTTTTATAGTAAATTTTAAACGCTCTGCCAAAAGTTTTAAGAATGCAGCCTGATAGCCACCTTTTAAAGTCATTGTATCCCAATCAACGATCATAAAATGCGGTATGTTGAAGACTAATACGCTGAGCGAACATCCATGAAATTGCTCCAATTTCTTGGGAAATAATTTTTGTGGATTGCGTAAAACCAGTTGCATTGGAATACGCACCGGATGCGTACTCAAACAGGCATTGCGTTTGTAAGGCATGAATGTGTACAACGATGGGTGAGATACTTCAGTATTCAAATGTTGCAGCAGCACAGTTACGTCGATTTGATAGTGCGAATGCAGATAATGCCCAAAGATTTGCTGGAGCTGTTCACTAGTAGCGTCACCATCGCCATTTTGTTTAAGCCACACAATAAGATGGCGTCGCTCTAACTGTGGATGCAGCAGTACACCTTTCGTTGGTAGCTCTTCACTAGAATAAAAATTATAATTTCTACCCGAGACTTTCTTTTACTTAGTAAACTTACATGGCATATACATCGTTCGCTTCTTCTATGAATAGAATTTTGGTATCCACTTTTCCACCAATGAAGAGTTGGTGTTTTGCATAATGTTGCACCGCTGTATAAGGTGCTTCATCTTTTATAATTTTAATTATTTTGTCAAAGTAATTTAGAGCAATTTCACTTTTTAGATTGTTTACAATAACATAATTAAGATCCTTTTTTTGGTTCATAAATTTCATCAAGACTTCAGCAACATCATTGGCCAATACTGTGGTCAGAAGAAACACTAAAAAGAAAACTGGTTTTACTCTAACACAAGACATTCTGCGACTGTTCCTTATTATCGAAATTTGTACCCAAAAATTACCTAAAGAATACTTAGGCTTTGGTTAAAAAAAATTTAAATTAACTCTCTCGCTTGTAATGAGTCAAATGGTTATCAAAACAAATAAGTCGTAATACTTCGTATTTAGCTTGGGGCTAGTAACTTTTAAGCACGTACAAATTTTGAAGCTATATAAATTGGATTCACTATAATTTAATATAATAACAAGGAAAAGCGTTAACTTCGGTGGAACAAAGTGAAATACCCGTTACATGGGCGTGTCGTCTTGGTTTTGACCCTGGATGACCAAAAATGTTTTTTTCCCAATTGGGAGCGAGTACATTCATAAATAATTACTATTTAAAAAAAAAAATCGAAAAAAATCGATAAGGTTTGTATGGGGGCTATACCTAAAAATGGGCGTGGCACTCTCATTTTCGAACTTAACCTAGTCGTTGCCGAGAAAGCTTAAGTTTAAAATTTCAGCCCAATATCTTTATATCTTCATCGAAAAGATCGCATAGCAACAAACAGACGGACAGACGGACAGACGGACAGACGGACAGGGGACATGGCTAGATCGATTCGTCTCATCGAGCTGATCAAGAATATATATACTTTATGGGGTCTCCGATGCCTCCTTCAATGCGTTACAAACTTTTTGACAAACTGAATATACCCGTTCACACTATGTGTAACGGGTATAAAAAATTATAACCTTAGATTACTCTGCATACATTAATGTATGGCTTTACATATATAAAAAAATCTAAATTTTGGTGCTCACAAACTTTTTACCGAAAATTAAAAAAGAATATTGTTTGGTCGGTTTCCAACCAAAAAATTTTCTTTGTCTAGCACCACGTGACTTTCACTGTTAAAAAATCACAACAACGCACCGGGCAAACCATTGTGAGTCAATTGGGAAGAAAAAAGCAAAAATCGCAGAAGGTGTCTTAGGCATGCTTACAAAACTATTTGTGCATTGGAAACAAATTAATATAATACTATAAGTCTTGAAATTTGCTAATATATATCAATGGCGTTACTTGCTAAAAAAAAAGGAACACATCGAAGCATGGAGCGAGGATTGGTCTTATTTATTTAAAACATATCGCACGTAGGAAGTATTTTAATCGTCCGATAGTTACAGGCTGGTTATAAAAACATAAAAATTGAATATTGCAATAACACATGTAGTCAGCGATCATAAGCTTTAAGCCCCCTGATCACAGCTATCCTTTGAACATCACCATGAATATATTCTATATTAAATACATTGTTTATTTTAAAGATATATATTGAATAGTTTGCACATAAAAATTTCAGTTAATAATATTTTTCCGTGTAATCCTTTCATGTAGTAGTCATGTTTTAGTTTTTGAACTAAAGTTTTTTTTTGTGAACCTTTTTAGACCTTATACTAGTCCAGGTGTGGGTTTAAATAGGCTATAACAATATCAATGTCTTCGTATTAATTACTTTCACAAGCGATGCACTCTGCCTATAATGAAACTCACTGACTCATAGCTACCCCAAAACATTTCGATAAAAAGCACTAAAGTTGCTACCAAATAAAACGCCGATAAAGAACCGAGTACCCACTTCATAAAATCAAATGAAATTGGTTTAGCTTTTTGATGGAGCTCGGACCATTTTTCTAAACTTTGTAGCGATAATCCACAAAAGATTTCTGCATCTTTGATGAACGTCTGACTGGGTTTACAAAGTAAACCAACTTCAGCAAAACGTAGCAAGTGGTAATTGAAGACGTTTTCCAAATATGAAAATGGTGTCAAACAGATGCAAATCGGGAGAAATTTATAATTGTCTTTTAAAATGTTAACACAAGAAGTCTCATCACGATTTTCATTAAAATAGTTAAATACGGATTGCCAAAACAAACACTGCAACGGTTTTTTCGTGTTTATAGCGAGTTAAAAGCATTTCCAGTAAATCCTCAAATGGAGCTCTGGTTAAATCTCCTCTACAAAAATGTTCATCTATTGAACTAAGATCGACTAGATCACCCGAATCAATAATCAAATGAAAACCCTGATCTTGCACTTGTACAAAAGTTGATGGCATTGGACGATGTGGTTCTTTATGAAGAAAACGAAATACAAGTCCTTCGTAAGCGCTACGCAGCACAATGCCTGTCAACAACCAAAGCGCCGAATAGAGACGCCGAAGGGTATAGAGTTTAGGAAAGCGCCACAGATCATAATGAAAAATAAGACGTATCGTTCTGTAGAGAAGATACAGCAACCATGTTGGCAGATCAAACGGCAAAAGCATTAATTCTCCAGGTGTATAAACCCTTCCACAGCGCGTGAGAAATATAAGATTGGTGGACATGTAACTATATGTGGTAACAACGTGATGCCAACGAGCCGATGTGAAGAACATTCCCATAGTAAAATTTGCGCGCCGCTCGTTTAGCTGCAAACAAAAAGATTAAATAAATTTCAAAATTTTGATTTTTTTTTTTTTTGATAAATTACAATTTTAAAGACTCCAGTCATGTTGTCATTGTTAAATATTTCGCCAAACAATTTACCGGGCGGCTCATTTGGACGAAGTTCCAAATTGAATTGTAAATGATTTGCCAGAAGCCGTGCCACTTCAGCATCATAGCCACCTTTAAGTGTCTTTGTGTTCCAATCGACGATCATGGCAGTTGGAAAATGCTGTGCTATCATGCTGAGTGAGCAGCCATAAAATTGCTCCAACTTTTTGGGAAACAATTTTTCTGGATTGCGTAAAACCATTTGCATAGGAATACGCACCGGTTGCGTACTCAAACAGGCATTGCGTTTGTAAGGCATGAATGTGTACAATGATGCGTGAGATTTTTCCGTACTCAAATGTTGCAGCAGCACAGTTACGTCGATTTGATAGTGCGAATGCAGATAATGTGCGAAGATTTTCTGGAGCTGTTCACTAGTAGCATCGCCATCGCCATTTTGTTTAAGCCAAACAATAAGATGGCGTCGCTCTAACTGTGGATGCGGCAGTACACCTTTCCCTGGTAGCTCTTCACTAGAATAAAAATTATAATTACTAACCGAGACTTTTTTTTACTTAGTTAACTTACATGGCATATACATCATTCGCTTCTTCTATGAATAGAATTTTGGTGTCCACTTTTCCACCAATGAAGTTTTGGTGTTTTGCATAATGTTGCACCGCTGTATAAGGTGCTTCATCTTTTATAATTTTAATTATTTCGTCAAAGTCATTAAGAGCAATATCACTTTTTAGATTATTTACAATAACATTATTAAGTTCCTTTTTTTCGTTCATAAATTTCATCAAGACTTGAGCAACATCATTGGCCAATACTGTGGTCAGAAGGAACACCAACAAAATAATTGTTTTACGTGTAACGTTAATGCGCAACATGCTTCGACGACCGTTGTACTTGCTTTGTTGGATTTAGCTTCAAGTTAAACAAGTAAAACAAAAATACGTATCTCCCAGAGGGCTCTTATGCAAATACTAAATTAGTTGCAATTTTTTTTTATTTACCTTTTTTATTATTTCAATTTTTTATTTATTTATTTATTTTTAAATTTAAATGTTTGATGGAGATGGTTTTGTTTTCAAAAATCTCAGAACGCCTTATCCAAGACAATTTTGCTTAACAGTGACGCATTAAATGAAACAAAGTAGATCCCACAAGGATTATATATTCTTGATCAGCTAGTCGAGACGAGTCAATTGAACCATAAACATTTGTTAGAATAGACAAGAAAACTATTTTTATTACTATAATTGTTCTAGTTGTACTCAAATATCTCCAAGAAGAATATCACCTAAAACCGAACCCTACATGCGGTAACGAGGCGTGCTATACCGAGAAAAGTGGAGAGAGGAAAATAGCTTTTTAAACGCAGAAAGAAGGATCCACAAAGATATAAGTTGAAAGAGATTGAAATGATGAGCCGCAGAAAAGAAGCTCAACAATTCAATCAATGAAACAATCATTTGACCGAAGGTTATAAACTCGAAGTATATTTGTGAGTGATGAAGAATGTTCCGGAATCATTTGGGTTATAGAAGAAAAACTTCTTTAGACTACTTGGTGGCCATAATAGAAAGAATGCCGCCAACAGAAAAGACAAAGAAATCCATGCCCACCGATTGGAACTTTAGGCTCATGTGCCCAGTTTTTAAAAGAGGAGATCCTACATTCTGCGCAAACTACCGCGGATTAAATTACCTTCCAAACGCACGTTTTAAAAAGAAAACTTCGCCTACTTAAGAACAGAGATAAACTAGGGAAATAACACCAACCTTTTCTTTCTATAACATTCTGACCTACATTTTAGCCAAAAATATTTTTTAAAAAATATTATCTAGTAATATTTTTGAAATTGCCTATGCATTCGGGTATTTCAATATTATTTTACGCTAATAAGAGCGACATCAATTTTCTTCCATTGATGAACTTTTTTCGGATTAGCCGATATAGTAGTATGGAATCTACTGTTCCATCTCTGCATGCGTTACAAATTTTTCTTGTTGGCAACAATTCTTTTTAATTTTTTTGTTTGTTTGAAATTTTGAATAAGGTAAATACAATTTCCATTTAAATCCTTTGACTTCTGCTTAAAAAAATTAACTCAACCGGAAACTGATCGGATTAGAGTTGTTAAAGTCATGAATCAGGCAAAAAGTTAATTCATAAAATAAAAAAAAGGAAATTATTGACCACAAAAAAAGTGCAAATCATGTCCACTTCAATACTAACTCGCATTGAACATAAACAAAAAAAAAGAAATGGAGCATTACGAATTGAAAGCAATTAGCAGGAAAAATATTACCAAACTCAACACTTTTGCTAATCTGAAAGTGTCAATCGGCAGTTCGACTACAATTGTCAAGCGCTGCAGATGATGATGGTGCACTACACAAGAAGTGTGCGTTCCGAGTACTTAACAAACAACTGAAAGGAAAGCCAGCAGCAAGAAATTCCTTTGAACTCGTCAAGAGAACAACCCTTCATGCAAACGTACAAGTGACACTGGTATGGCATGTCCTCGAGTACGGAGACGATGAGGGAGCAAGGCAAAGGACCTGTCGCGCCTTGTTGTTGGCGAATTCTTTTTTTTTTTTTTCTTTATTAAAAAATGAATCGAAAAATTCAAGAATTTTGATATCAAATGTTAAAAAGGACATACGATCGCTTTGTGATTACTGCCACTCAAAATTCGATTGTAAATGTGCATGTAACAGGCAAAGCAAGTAAACATTCATGAGTCGTCATACATACTCGTACATTGTTCATGTGTACCTTTGTATTGCAGATTTCGTAAGGATCTTCGCTTCTGATCTCAGATATCTTTAATCTTCAGTTTAATTCAATCGAGACGAGACTGCGTCGACGTGCGTGCTTCCCACGAAGTTGTCATTTGATCTGTTTCGCAACTAAAGCAAATCAACAAAATGCCTTCCGTCAGTCATGTCACGAATCAAATGAATTCTGACGACGATCTTCAAGTGTTTTATTTTACTGCGCATGCGCATGCGCAGGCATAAAATTATTTTTATTAATTTTACGTTTTTAATTTGTATTTGAACACCCTCACACGCGATTGCTAGTCTCTCGATCTTGATTAAAGATCAAAATGTTGACAAGCATTTGTGCTCCTTTAGTAGTAAATAATGAGAATAGTCCTTTGTATTATGCATGATCAACGCATTGATAAGCATTACTAAGTCTTTTGTTGTAGTCACTTGATGAGGGTTCTTTTTTTTCTAGTAAATAATTTAATAATTTGTTTTAAATAGAAAAGAGTTATGCAAAAAAAAAAAAAAAAAATAGAAATGAAAAGCATATTGCGCATGACAGCTTCTCAGATCGTTTCTTCGATCGGCCCACTTGTTCGTATTAAATGCCAATAAAATTTATATGAAATATTTTGTCTATAATCCTTTCTATTCTGTTCACAAAAAATGGTTAGCAAATTTCTAAGAAGTTAATTGTCTGCACTCAAATTCTATTTCGCTCTCATATATTGCTCAATTTTGATGTTTTTGAGAAATGAATAAAAATTCCCGCATGATTACATTTCACTTGTTCTGTATTCACTTATTTTCTTTTTAGCTGATGAAGCGTATTTTATGTGCGTAGCAAGTTAACGCATCAGGTGATTTGCTTCTTCATATTGTGCTCCTTTTGGAAAGTTCATGAATCACAATCTTGATCGGTTTCAAGTGCGATCGTTTTATAATTTTCATTTAATTTTTTTTTTATGTTTTTATTCAATATTATTCAATTGCAATCAGCCATAGATCCTTTAACTATTTTCCCAGCGTTTGAATGCTGGTTGCTATGATTTCTAGAGTGCATTGAACTTATTTTGGAGCTGATCATAGAAGATATAAAAAACAGATGAATTAGGGCCTTCAAACTTTAAAGATATTCTGTTGAAACCGCCAGAGTTAACAAAATTCAATCACCACTTTCAAAAAAAGTCCCCATAAAACTTTTATTCAAATTTTGGAATTTTTATATCAAATTTAAATGAAGTTGAATACTTAATAAGAAAAAAATATTAATTAAAACATTATAGATAGTTTTATTTATTGTCCTGAAGTTTTGAGGTGTGTAACATACCATATCATACAAAAAGCAAATTCGGTATAAAATAAACCTTGAATAACACTTGCTTATACCAAAACAGAACCTACATGAACCTATTTTCATGTATTTATGTTCGTAAATTATAAAAATGGTCAAAAAAAAGAAGATACGTGTTCGAGATATCCTTAGAATACCGAATTTTATAATAACTATTTTTAGAATATTTTTAAGTACATAAAAGTATTTTAAATTTTCTAAATTTAGATATTTTCATTACGAAAATGTGAAACCTTTTGATTTTCAAAACTTTTGTACTTGAACCATGAAAAATTGCTACAAAAGCTCCAAGATTTTTTTGAAAAATTTTCGGAAATATCACTGTACAGTACTCCTGTAGTCTGGATACATTGAGGTGGTCCAAAAAATTATGAGATTGTCCAATATCGAAAATAAGAATATCCGTTTTGTTTTTAATCAGATAATATTTAATGGTGCCGCCAAGCCCCTGAAGTTTCACATCGGAAAAAAAAAAACACTTTGCCGTAGATTTAATGTAGAAAACTGAAAAATGGATATTTTTAACCGGATAACAACGTCTCTTCATAAAAGGCCATATTAGAATATTCAATCACCATTAAATATTATCTGGGTATTATCGGGTCTTTTTATTTTTGATATAGAATAATCGTTGTAATTTTTTGGACCACCCTAGGGTACATGAAAGATCAAATTGCCTACATAGAAGCGTATGCTTTGGTACAACCTGTGTTTACCCTTTCTTGTGATATACAATTTGTTATTTGGTTTTTTTTTTTTTTATACACGCACATCTGTACATTGTCTATAGATTACTCTAGTTATTTTCTTCGAATGGCAGACTCTTCTCTAATTCTATTTTAATGACAAGCAATGGAATTTCCACCAATAAGTCTGGCGCGATACATAATTATAATGAAGAAACAAATAAATATATAAAAATATTTTTAGCTTCCTGAACAATAAAACAAAACAAAAACCAAGAATGAATTTTTTTTTTTTTTTTTTTTTTTTTTTGTATTTTTTATGGAAATTTTTTTCAGATGGTACTTCAGAAAATTAATAGAATTTCCCAAATATTTAACCCGTTCCTTTTGTTTTTAGATAAGATACTACAATTGTAGTTCATTGTCTTTGGCTGTCATTGGGCAATTAGTCGCTTGGCGTCATCGTCAGCGTCGTTTCGGGTCGGGTCATTGCATCGTACAACTCCGAACATGAGCAAACTTAACCCTTTCGTGAATTTCCAGCATTTAACTCGTGCACATAAGGTCAGAATTGTTGTTGTTGATGTTGTTGTTGGCTTATTCATAAAATCGCAGTTCGCCCAAAAGCGAAAGGCGAAAACAACGACAATCGTCGACAAACGACAGAGCAAAGGATGCGGATGCGGGTGCCATAAAATCCTTTGCACATGACACAAAACGTAGTGCGTCGCGACAACGCGAGTATTACCTGCGGCGAGCGACATGCTTCATTAGTATTCTTCGCGCTTCTGTGTTTTCATAATTAATGCAACCGAGAAGTTTATTCTTCGAAGACAAAAAAGGTGCTAAATATGTTTTTAAACAATATAATGACAATTTTATTTCATACTTGTGCACTTTGTGATTTTTATGACCCCTTAACCCTTAACCCTTTTGCTCACAGCGAATACTCGAAAACTCAATGGCACACATGCACCGAGGGAGGCGATAACATAGGAGGTAAAAAAAGGACACTTTGCTAAAAAATTCATTAATGACTTTTTTTCGACGAAATTTTTTAATTCATAATTTCTGTTTTATTTTATTGATGCCTCGTAGACGTGAATGATTTTTACCTGCTGCGCTTTTTGTGGTTCCGGCTAATTGGCCGAAGCCATAATGCAGTAAAATTGATTCATAAAAAAACGAACAGATTTTATCTGAATGGAGTGTTTATGGCGGAGCATATTAATCGAATTAATCAAATTAATCGAATTAATTGAATAAAAAACTTAATGATGATAAAAAACGACTAGTTTAAAACGACTGCTTTTGCCATACCCACAATTATTGCAGCTTCAAATACTTTTTTTAGTTTGCATAAATAATATTCATGCATATTCATAAGTTCCCACGTTTCAAAACTGGACCGATGTGGACAAGGCTCTCATGCATCAAATAATGCACGTAAAAAGTGAAATGTCATGTCATCTGGATTAATTTCTATTCTCCCAGCATATCAACTCTTGTCCAGTCTAGTTAAATTAAAATGCATCCGTGTATTCTAAATAGCATACATAGCATCACACGCGATCATTTTATTATTATTGATGATGATGATGATGCTATGAAAAATTCCCATGCAGCACACCTGAAGTGAAATCCCATATAAAGAGTTTTTACTAAACTATGCAATCATCCCATTCCATTTCATCTCACATCACATCCATCCACCTACAATTGTGCATTTTATGAGCAATAACATCCCCTTATAAACTCGAGTCCATTCAGAGGGTTGCTCAGTTCGGTCTTCATATATATTCTAATTAGAAGCACCCCTAGGTGGCAATGTTGAGCATTTTATTGATCGTGTTACTATAAAATTGTAATTCGAATCGAAATATAATTGCGCTTTTTTGTTTTTTTTTGTACGATTTCTGTCACAACGGCATCAAATGTAGCATAGTATTTGTATTGTTGGTGATATCGTGTTGTATGATAATATTTAAATGATACGTATTCCCTTAGTAATGAGAAAAAATTTAAAAAAAAGAGTGATGCAGTTTTTACGTCACGGAAATAAGCACGAAAAATATGTCTATATCTGATACGGTTTTTGTTGTTGCTAATCAAGATAATGTACACTCACCTATGTATACCTACTGTGAACTGCCACGCCTTATAACGCCTGCTACACAGCATAAACGAAGCAAATTTCTTAATCATGCGGATTTAATTGTTTTTATTTTTGAAATCGCACACATGACTTAAGACGCGCATTTATATCCTTTTAATCCTTGGCAACTGTTGTATGAATGTATCTATTAAGGTGTGTACATATGTGTATGTACCTAACATAAGGTAACAGGTATAAATTGAGTGCTAGATACGTTTGTTCGCCGCCTTTGTGTTGCCCTATCTTAATCTGGCTCTTGAAGTAAAAGCTCTGCGATTATTCAACACATATGTAGATGCGGATTAACCTAACACTCGGTTGGCCTTTTAACAATCTTAGGTAGTACATATAACGTTTAACTAGAAAATTTGTGCGGATTAATGTAATTCCACTTGAATTTTTAATTCAGTGCATTGAAGGCAATATTTGAGATGCATGAATATTCGTTAAAATTTAATCTATTTTGAGGGATTACGCTAATCTATTTGTTTTCGAAATATACCATATACAAGTATTGAAATATATTTGTTAATTAGTAAAATTTTTTCTAAAAATATTTTAAATTTTTGCATAACTGTAAAAATGTATCTATTTTCTAACATATGAAATTTTTTTATCAAATGTGCAAATATGATGTTGTCTTTAAAAAAAATGGATTGACTATATTATTTTTTTTAAAGTATTAAAAGAAGCAAGGATTAGTTGGATTACGGGAGCTCGTAATACTTAATTCGTAAACACATCTTTATGTGTTGGAATATTTTTGTACAACGTTTAGTAAATGTGTCTATGAATCCAAAAAGAACACAGTTCGGAGATAGTGGCTTATCTTCTTGGAGCGAATGTGTGTAACGTAAAAAAACGTAAAAAAGTTGAGGGATCGAAAAATGAGTTGGTATGACAGATTCCATATGCCCGCCGGTTCCTCTGTTCTGCTGTCCACTGCATAAAATCGATTAACTCGAAGACTGTAAAAATAAATTTGTCTGAAAAAATTTACAGTTTTTCAGACAGACAAATAACACTGTGCGACAAAAAAAAATTGAATTTTATAGTAGAGGTTGTAGGTCGGGTCGAGTAAAGAAAGACTGTATACTTAGTATTTTCGAGGGACTGAACTTTTGACTTCCGACTTTCGAACTGATTTTTTCCTCTGAATTTGATATCTCTGTAAAGATCGTTCGCCTCTGTGTGATGACGCTAACAAACACCCAAAGCATTGTCAGGGTCGGTAAAATTCTCTCTGACGTCTATGATGCCAAGAGAGGCCTCAGCCAGGGCGACTTCTTCAATCTCCTGTTGGAGTATATACTACGCCAATGCTCACACTATGACCTGAAGGCAAAATCCACGCACAGTCAGGAAGCCTTTTAAAGATATTAATGAGAATTCCCGCTCAGTGAGACAAGCGATGAACGAGAGTAAGACGAAGTACTTGGTATCTACTCGCAGATCAACACACGCCCTAGAGAATCTGTGAGTATGGCGAATTTCACCTTCGCTAATTGTAGAATAAGAGGCAAACAAGAACAATGACACCAGCTTGAAAATCAGACAAAGAATTAATCTTGCTATTAAACCCTACAAGTCCTGATGTACATATGGCTCAGAATCATTTTTTTTTTTAACTCGACCAGACCTACAACCTCTACAATAAGATTTCCACGTTTTGTTGAAACTCAATGATATTTGAAACTATTTTTAAATGTGGTAAATTGTAAATATTTGATTCAATATATTTGCGTGTCTTAACACATCTTTAGGGATCATTCAAACCTACAAATATTTTGATCTAATTTTTATAATTTTTTTTTTATTTGTTCAATCTCTATGAGATAGCTGCATTATAAATGTATTCTAAAATTTAAACATTTAACCCAAATATGAAAATTTTATGTAAGAATTTAGCTAAAAACACTAAAATAATAAAACAATGGTACCCAGATAAACGTTAAGTGTAGCCCAGATAATTTAAGATAATTTCAAAAGGAGCTCATTAGAGTAAGTTAAAAATTAGATTCTAATGAAGTTTCATATTAAAAATGGATATAAGTATATAATAAAGATTAGGAAAACTATAAATTGTATAAACGATATATGGGCTAATCTTGTGTTGTGGACGTTACATTTGCACGGCTAATTTTAAAGTCTATTGGAGCAGAATATAAAATATTTCTAAAATGTTGATTTAGAAGAGTACTTTCAGATGGATTTCAAATTAAACATATTTAGGAAATTTATCTTGTTAAGTGTTTTTATTTATTCAAGTAAATTAAACCAAAATAACTATAGTTCTTAATTGATTTAGTCGATTTCGCTTGCTGGTTCTAATATGTACGCCTCCACAGCAATAGGAAATACATTGCAATAATTTTTTGAAAACGATAATACTTAAAATTCTCTATCAGGAAAAGAAGGAAATACAAATTTAGAACAGGGCTTTATATATAAATTTAAGTTAACAATTAAAATTTTTACGGCGTCATCTGGAGAGCGCTTAGAAAATGTGTAATCTGATTCATAGTTTTTTTTATCAAACTCTTACTTCAAGTTTCGATTTCTATGGGGGCTGATCTGAATTAGTTTAGAACATTATTTGGTGATAAATAATTTTCAAAGTTATAATGCGTGCTGTTAACAAACCTAATCTGTATGATTAGGATTAGATTGCAATTGTGCTTCTGCCCTTGAAATTAATTCTGCAAATAACTCTTATCGAAATGTTTGCAAAGAGTTTCGCAGATGTTGACAAGATTATTTTTTTTATTATTTGTGAATGAAATTCATGGAAATTTTCGAAAGATATCTTTGCAATCTGCTTTTATTCATAAGTAAAATTTTCATTCAATATTCGCATTTGGCAAAGTACCGGATTTTCCATATCATAAAAAAATGTCTTGAATAATAAAAAAATATAAAAATCGATGTATGAATGAACATTTATAATGGCACAATTAATAAAAAATAAATCAGAATGGAAAAAACGCCAACCCAATCCTTGCACATAACACACGCAGAAAAAATTGAGTGCGCTCTGCTGACGGACAGGTACACTTTCTCGACGCCCAACACAATGGCAGAGCATCATAAAACTAAACCATGGACAGCCACACAATATATTACAACAACCGCGACTCATAATCATTTCATTAAGAGAAATGTTTAAAAATTCACTCTTCGTCCTTTTGTCCGTGTTAAGCAGGTAAAAAGGACAACAACAACAACGACGTCGACGACGACGACGGGAAGAGAGTCATAAAAACGAAAAGCGACAATTTGAGAATGAGATGCTGCGCAAATGACTACTGCGGCGATGGCAAGCATTGAATGAATTTTTCGCAATGGCAGACAGACATGCAGACAGACAGACAGGATCCGTTTTTATTTGCGTGTGTATGAATGAGATAGCCAAAAATTTAGAACAACCCTGCAAATGAGAACGACCAATAAGCGTGCACGCTGCTTTTACCTGGGGGTGATCGACTGTTTGATGAATGGATTAACGGCCGGGACTATTAAAACCGTAGCTCGGTGGTGTGTAGCAGCACAATCAATCCTGATCTCATCGAGTGAAGACGTACTCAAAATACGCAAAACGAAATAAAATCCAAAACTCGGCATAAATATACGAAAAATTAACTAAATATTTTCTGCAAGAAAATTCGGAAACTCAAAAAAAAAAAAAAACACAAAAAACTAAGAATTTGTTTATAACAAATTCAATTGGATTATTAATTTTTTTGAACTTTAAAACCATTAAAATTGCGCCACAACACGAAATGCAGTCACAACACGAAGGATCGCCAGATATTATGGATCAAAAATACAATTCCATGAGATTATCTCCAGCCGCATCAAGTAAGTATTTAAAAACATCAATCGAAAATACACACTAAAGCTAGCTACAGCGCAACGGATAGAGCGCAATGAGCGGCGTTTTGGTCACCACTCCCAAGACACGCTGTGCACTCCACTCCGCTACGCTCTTCTTGAGAACACAAGCAACCAATTCGAAATGTAATATACTAATTTCTTGTTTCTCTTCTTACTAATTTCCAGGTCGCATACTATACCATGTGCCATGCAAAGTTTGCCGTGATCACAGTTCCGGTAAACATTACGGCATTTATGCCTGTGATGGCTGTGCTGGTTTCTTCAAGCGTTCCATACGCCGCTCACGCCAATATGTCTGCAAATCACAAAAACAAGGACTTTGCGTCGTTGACAAAACACATCGCAATCAATGCCGTGCTTGTCGTCTACGTAAATGTTTCGATGTGGGCATGAACAAGGATGCAGTGCAGCATGAGCGTGGTCCACGTAACTCAACACTACGTCGTCATATGGCCATGTATAAGGATGCCATGCTGGGCGGTGTTGGTGAAATGCCACAGATTCCAGCAGAGTTACTCATGAATACCGCAGCGCTCACTGGCTTCCCAGGCTTACCAATGCCCATTCCCGGCATGCCACATCCACATGGCCATGCTGCATTGAATGCTGCCGCCGCCGCTGCAGCAGCCGCTGCTGGCTTTCAAACACCGTCGGCGGCTAATGTACTCGATCTCTCCGTTTCACGTGTACCACATCATCCAGTATTACATCAGGGTCATCCTGGTTTCTTTGCACACAGCACTGCTTATATGAATGCCTTGGCTCAACGCGCTTTGCCACCAACGCCACCACTCATGGCTGCTGAGCACATTAAAGGAAACTGCGGCCGAGCATCTCTTCAAGAATGTTAATTGATTAAGAGCGTTCGCGCTTTCACCGAACTTCCGATGCCGGATCAATTGCAACTCTTGGAAGAGTCGTGGAAGGAATTCTTCATTCTAGCCATGGCACAATATCTCATGCCCATGAATTTTGCACAGCTACTCTTCGTTTACGAATCGGAGAATACCAATCGCGATATTGTCAACGTGGTTAGCCGCGAAGTGCATGCATTCCAAGAGGTCTTAAATCAGATGTGTCATCTGAACATCGATAGTAATGAGTACGAGTGTCTGCGTGCCATTTCGCTCTTCCGTAAAACAGCCAACGGTAGCAGCAGCAACAACAGAGGTTCCAGTGAAGATCTTGCCAATAGTTCCATATTGACTGTTGGCAGCGGTAGTCCCAATTCGAGTGCTTCCGTTGAATCTCGTGGTCTTATGGAGTTCAGCAAAGTTGCTGCGTTGCATGATGATGCACGGAATGCATTGCACGCCTACATTGTACGTACACATCCAACACAACCATTGCGTTTCCAAACGTTGCTCGGTGTCATTTCGCTTATGCAGAAAGTCTCCAGTTTTACCATCGAGGAACTCTTCTTTCGCAAGACCATTGGTGAAATAACCATTGTGCGACTCATCTCGGATATGTACAGTCAGCGCAAGATCTAAGCGTGTGTCTCAAAATGGAATACAATTGCCGCAGTATAAACGCGCACTTGGAGTGCCTTAAACGTAGAGTATGGAGTTTTAGTGCGGAAAAACTGTGATATTACTTAGATTAGTATCTACAATATCGATAGACAATATCCGGCAAATGTCTACAGTGAAGTGCTGCAAAAAGCTTAAAAAGACAAAAACAAAAAAAAAAAAACAAAAAAGAAAGTGCACTTTGAGTGAGCAATAACGCCTTAGAAAAACTATGGAAACGATTCGAAACGTTTCTTATGATCCCAACTTTAAGTGATCCAAAATGAATTTAATGCAAAAGTTTTGACTTTTTATTGTTAGTTAACAATTTAGCAGAAATTAGTTTAAGTTCTTCAATAAGTAAATATTTTTTAATCATTAAGTTTAAAATATTTCTAAATTGATAAAATAAGAAATAAGTTATTAAAAAGTTTTTTGAAACCAAAGAAAAAAAATTTTAATGTTTCCTTTTTTATCTTTATTGAAAAAATTAATATTGATTTACAGAGAAGTTGCGTTATTGATCATCATAATCCTTTACAATGATTCCACCGAAAATCCTTTAAATTGATTCCATCGAAGAACTGTTTGGATTTTTAAATTGCTTTTTAAATATTTTTTCTTCACACTCCATGAAAACTTGGTTACTTCAGAGTTTCTTGATCCGCTATTTACCAAAAGAAATAAATCAAATGAAAGTATAAGCTCCTACGAGTGAGATTTATCGGATAAAACTTTTTCCAAGGTGCTGCAAGTTCTGGCATAAATCCCATTTTTATTTGCTTTTTCGATATCCGAGTCAATGGCCCATTTTTTAAAGAAAAAAAAAAAAACTTCTTTCTTTACAAGTGCCCCTCGACATATACATGTTTCGAAGATAAGAGTTTTGGTCTGTATTCGTGTACCTTAAAAAAGTACAGGCCATGCATTTCCCCCTCTCTCATCGGGCTTGCGCCTAGCCATAAAGGACCACTTCGTCTTAGCGACTGATGAGATCTCATCGCTTTTCCACAAGAAAAGTGGTTATTTAACTTGGAATAGAAGATTTAATAAGAACACATACTTCCGGTAACTCCATATTGAGCTTATAACTTTGAAGACCCCATATTCAAATTGAATAAAAAAGGTTCTTGACCGATGATTATGAACAGTTTGAATCAGTGAGAGTATCATGAAAAAAGAGTTAATCAACAAACAAATAGCTTAGTTGATAAAAAGGGCATCGGAAAGCATTAGATCAAAATTTTAAATACATCTTTAGGTGTTAACCGTCGGAAAATGGGTCAAAATATGTTTTAAAAAATTCAATATTCTGGCACTTTTTTCTAAATTTGATTATGACAAACGAATTATGTAAATATCATTTCATTTAAAAATCTATTCATTGAAAATTAAGTATTCAGCGCACAGTTTTCCGCATCGCTAAACAAAGTCGGAATTAAAAACTGGCGGCCATATTGAATCAAGATGCACTCCCCAAGCGTAATGCCAGCCAAATACAAAAAGTTAAAAAGCAAAAATTCACTTTTGTGACTTTTTCATGCCACAAACCTTGACGACTGCACGACTTTTTGTCTGTCGATTCGAACAACTACTCCAGGCTGATGTAAAATCCTTTCGGCGTACAAAGGATAAACGTTCATCAGATGAAATGAAATCAAAAAAATTGAAAGCAAAAAGCAACTAAATGAATTTTCATAGACAACACAGGCTGAATAAACAATGCCGAGATGATGGAAAACAGTTACGAATAGTTTTTGATTTCGAATGCAAAATTTGCCGGGAAATTAAGGATAATAAGTAAATAAAGGAGCGTTCGGACGAACGAACGAACGCACACGCTGCCAACAAAAACAAAAACAACAAAGATACCAGAAACAACATTCTTGTTGCAATGGCTGCGCGAATTTCATACTTTCGATGCGAAAACTACCCTAGGAGCACCCAAAGCTGCCTGCAGGGATTTAAAATTAAATATGCTTCGTTGGGTGATGATGCGAGAGTCGAGTCGAGTCGATTCGAGTTGAGTTTAGTTGATGTCGAGTCACTCCGAGAGTCATTCTAGAGTCTCTGTTATCCTTTCATGCATGCGTTTTTGCATTTGCTTTTTTTGGCTCTTTCATTACGGCTAGAGAGATCGGCTTTGCTCGGCTTTTGATCAACTGGCTGTGTATGTACCGTTTTGTTTTTTTCATTTCGTTTTCATCCTGATTTTGTTCTTGTTGTTGTTGTTGTTGCCTTTAGTTTAGTTCGCTCGTTTTACGGGGCTGAGCCCTTTTTAAGTCCTAATGGCCCTTTATTATCTGCCTTTAGACTTTTAATAGACTCAGGCGCTGCAATTGTTATTGTTGTCGTTGTCCTTTGGCAAATTGTGTTATTGCATGTGCCGCATACACAAATATGTATCCTCTCGTTATATGTGTGTGTGTATCTGTATTTCGTTGGCTTTAATCCTCATCATTCTGTCATCACTCTGACGTTTTGTCATTGCCATTGTTCGTACCGCATTGTGTGGCGAATTAATTTGTCGTTTTTTTTTTCCCTTTTTGGCAAAAACGTTAAATATTTTTTAAGTCTCTTTTGCAATTTTTTTCTTTTTTTTTTGGCGAAATTTATTAGCTAAAAAATTGACAATTTGACACCTTTTGAGGGATTTAAAATTTCTTAAGATATAAAAAAAAAAATCTGTTAGGTTATATATATATGACTACAAGTAGAAAATTTATTGTAATTTTATTTTTCTTAAATTTTTAAATAAATTTATACGTAGGAATATAATGCTAGAAGAGAGAGTAAAAATGATTGTAACTTTGGATCTTACTCTGTTGTGAGATTTTTGATAGTTAATTGGCTCAGAATCAGTTTAGTCATCCAAGCGAAATTCTACCATAATTCGTACTAGAATTATATTTGGTCCGTTTATCATCGAAAATAATATTGCATTAATAACCATAGATCCTGGAAGCCTGGGAACACACCCAGTTCTATGGAAAAAAGAGTTTATTATGATTTTTTTGTTTAATTTTTAAACCAAATTAAAATAAAAACGAATACCAAAACAATTACCGTTTCATTTTAAAGAAAAAAGCACCGCGGATTTGAAGAAGTGTCATATCAAAATATGTATGAAAAACGTTGAGTGTTTAGAGGAGTTGGAATGGTTGATTCCATAAACTATACATATTTCTCGATCAAAATCGAAAGCTGAGTCGATATGTGTAGTTATTTCATCCCCATTTTGAATGGGGCAGCTTCCTACAAGTCTACTCAAATATTTTCGTGGCTTTAGTTAAAATCATGTACGCAGTATGACCTTCCATACAAACTTACCTTTATTTTGAATCTTTTTATTTTTTTTATAATATTTTTATGACAAATCAAATAAAATTTCTGAATTTGGTTCAAATCATAAGATTAAATAAAATGAGAAATACAACTTCCAAAATTACATTTTTTTTAAATCAAAAACTAAAAACACTGATCTACAATAGAGCAATAGTTAAATTATGTACTATCTTACATTATTACTGAATTTGAACCTACTCAACAGCAGCGTTTTTTCTTTGTTTGAACTTTCTTTGGAGTCAAGGAATTAAAATGTTTTTAATTTATTTAAAATATCTAACAACTTGGGTTTTTAGAGATAATATAATTGTAAATGATTACCATTTAATACATTATTTACTGCCTTGTCGCTTTTTATGCCTAAAAAATGTTTGAAAGATCTTTAAAAAAAAAATTTCCTGGACGGCTGAAATATCACTAACAGCGAGAAAAATTTCAAATATAACATTTTTACTATTTTTCAGTAAAAATATAAGATATTTGTTCACCTTAATACAACATATTAATTGATTTTCAAGGTGTGATAAATTACTATTTGGAGATATTGTCTCTAAATCAAAGATATCCCGCCCGACACCGGTCTACTTTTACTGTAATATTTGTGAGACAGCTGTAAAGTCTTAAACAAACAAACAAACTCCACTTGAACTACTTGAAATCGCAGAAAAATAACAGCTGGATGCACGAATTTGAGAATTCGCGTTTATGAACATGATTAATCCAGTTTGGTAATTTTACGACATTCTTGGGAAAATCCATCGCTTAAGTCTGTCCAGACAAGTGCGCGTTCTTAATCCACGAATTTGGGCTGGATCAGTTAAATCATAGTTGCGTGTGTATTAAGTAATCCTTTTATTGTCATTTCAACATCATGTGATGTTTTTATCAAACCTACACACATACCCAAATTTACCTGGCTTCTAGTTCATATGCACCTTTTTACATTGGAAGCACGAGCATTGTTAACACAGTGTGCAGCGTGGGCATTTAAAGATGTGCAATTTCGAATGTGAATTTTAAAAAGTATCTTGTCTAAACTTAGGTACAAGGCGTTGCTTATATTTTTTATAGATATAATTAATTTATATACAATATTTCACTATTAAAAATATTTTTGAATAATTATGCGTTTAGTTCGCGATGGAAACAATGCATCTATTGTCCTATCTAATGAGTTCCGATAATGAATTGCATTGTTTACAATCGAAAATGGCAAATTACCGCAGTTTAGCGTTAGAACAAAAACGCAACGGGTGGCACTGAATTATCCTGACCTTAACTACTTACCATGTTAACATGTATCTATGTATGTACATTTGCATTGTAGTTGGGCTAAAGGACCCGAATACATATTGTATAGACAAGTCGCAACAATTGGCAAAACTAAAATTGTACGAAAAGATTTTGTTTCTGTGGAAAAATGTTCGCCCACTAAAGTAAGTTAATGCCAAAATGCAAATGCATTCCAACGACGACTTTCGAAGATCAGGAAAACAAAAGATGATGGCGACTAAAGATGCAAACAATGAGCTAAACTGAGCCATGCGATCGGCTTAGAGCGAGAGAGCAAAAGATTCCGTTTGGCACATATAAGCCACAACAATCTTCCGAATAAGAAGTAACTCTCTCATTTGCTCTTTACGCTTTTTTTTTTTTTTTTTTGGAAGTCTTTATCTGTGTCGGCAGATATATACACAATATATAGAAAATTGATCTGACGATAAAATGAGAGACTCAATTTCACTCAACGACAGCAGCAACTGTTTTTTTGACTTTCAGTTCAACTTATTGACACAAAACGTTCTATGCCGCACACTCGCCATACCTTGCCGCTTACGCTGCATAGGATGCTTCAGGTAGCAATGAAACGGAAGCCGGATTTAATGTTGTTGCCGATGAATGTTGTACATATTTTGGCTTAAAGACCTGCTCATTATGAATTTGAAAACAAAAGTAGCACAGCCAGCAGAGTCTGAGTCTACATTGGCAAGGATTTAGCAACCATTTAGCAAAAGGGTAATCCTGCCCATTAAAATCTATTTGCATACTCATATTTTTGTTTTACTAGGTAATTGCGAAAGGATAAGCAACGCAATGATCCCAGCCTCTTTGCCGATAGATTTTGTGGCTGAACGACTAAAGGATTAAATCCTAACGAAACTAAACGAAAAGAAACGAAACCTGTCTCGAACTGACCTGTGAAAACGTGTAAAGAACAACGCATTGCACCGCACCGCACCGCACTGCACTGTGTCGCATCGCACCTGCCATGCCTTACCTTGCCCTGCTTTGCCTTGCCTTGTCTCGGGTGTGCACACGCTCAATCCTAACACTTGCGCGAATTTTCTTAATCATGCGATTAGCTCATAGGTTCATTTCATTGATTTATGCGCGACGACAGAAGGTCGACTATGGGATTACTTAATCAACATGCAACAACTATGAATTGACTGACCTGACCTTACCTGACCTGACCTAACGAAACAAAAATCTGTTTGCAAATTTTACCCATGAAAACACTTGTTCGCATGTCGTCGCGATTTTGTATTTCCAAGAATTTGCGCGAAGTATAATGCATGTTTTTCAAACTCTACACGAATTTGGATTAATTCTGCGTGTAACCGCGTATACACCCACAGATTAGCGAAGCGTGTAAGCAATACAAATTCAGTTTCTCTAATCCAGCCAGCCATAAGGCTTCAAGTGTTTTGTTTTATTCAAGTCAAGCATGTTTATTTTAGCTAAATTGAATTTGCTTTTCTTGGAACACATCAAGAATTAGATATTGAGACTTCTTGAAATTTAAATTAAGCATGTATATTCTTGATCAGCATCTGCCCGTGTATCTGTCCGATTATCTCGGAGACGATAAGAGATACCCCACCATATTTGAATCTTAGACTCTCCTGAGCCGTCAAGTGATCAATTACAAAAACTTTTTATCTTGCCCCACTTTAAAGTGTACCCCCATAAAAATCTAACCAAAAAGTTTTGGGTTCTTCCATAAAAACATCTTTGTTTCTTATTCTAAAAACTCAAAATATATCCCACTTTTTAATTCTTTGTATGAAAATTCAATACAATGATGTATGGTACTAAGATAGAACTTAACTTAAGGTACATAAAGATTAAGTACAGGGTATTTTGGATATACATTATTCGAGTACAACCAAACCAATTATATTCTCCTTAGAGTAGCAAACAAAAAAAATGTCCATAAAAAATTAAAAACTTCATAGTCAACTAAATACAGTTCAATTTAATATAAAAATGAAAAAAAAAAACTCAAAATTTTGACAAAAAAAAATTTTTAATATTATTTTTAAGGAACTTGGCCACTTTTTTTAATGAGAGCGCGCTTGTAAATTAAAATAATCAGATCGAAATCGGGACCAAATCGGACCAAAATTGTAGAAGTTTTAGTGTAGCAACCCCAAATTCCCGTTTAAGAAAGTTATGCTCTTTTTTTTTGAACTGGATTATATTTTTCTTAAAACGTTTTTATAAATAACAAAATAAAAACCTTAATAAAATGAAAAATAATATAAAATGGATGCTGATTTTGTATTTGGCTATATGTTATAGTGGGATGATCCTTATAATATCAGTAAGTATATAAATATAAATATATAAATTTTATAAATGTATATCAATTTCATACTAAATATTAATTAATATGCAAATTAAAAATAAATAGTGGTTGTACAAAAAAAAAAAAAAAAAAAAATTGCACAAAGCCCTTTAAAAAAATATAAAAAGGAAACATGTAATACATTATTACTATTAGGAACATTATTATTAGAGGAACCCCTCCCCGCAAACATTCAAGATATACAGCTTCAGAGATACACAATTACACACACACAGACACAAAAGCAGAGGAGATAATGGACTCGAACGCATAATGCTCTACTAAGACCGAATATTTCAAATAAAATATAATAAAAAACAAGAAACAAGCATTTTTATGCCTTATGGCACTCAACTAAAATTGAAATCAATTTGCTGCTGGTTTTTTGCGCATCCGCATTCTATTGTGTCTTTTTTGGTACTGGCCGAAGGCAATGATGCGCACGGAATTCGTGTTTTTTCAGCGTTAATAACTTTTAAAAGGAATAAATGTAGAAGAGCATATGGCAAATGAGACGCAATAGATTGTAGATTGCGTAAGGATTACAGTTTTGGTATCACAGTTCGACAAAATATGAAAATTTTTTTATTTTAGCTTCGGACTAGGCCTTTCTTATAGATTTTTCTTGAAAATTTTCAAACACGTAGAGAAAATAGGTTTAAAAACTGAAAACACTTTTTTTTTACTGTTTTTGATCATATATAGCAGATAAACTTGAGGTGACAGAAGTCCCGAACTTGGCTTAAATTAAAAGCTTGAACCTTCCGTTGCAAGGGGTTTCTATAACATCAGGTTCATCTGCTATATATGATCAAAAACAGTAAAATTTTTCTCAAAATCTCGACGTGATGTAAAATTTTCCAGAACAGATTCAGCGATGAAAAATCTAAAAGATATGACTAGTTCAATGCTTGAAACATTTTCGTTGTCGACCTGTGTATTTAGAAATACAAAAATATTAAGACTAGTTTTTTGATTCATTGTTTTTGTGTAATTTTAATGTTAAAGACTGTAAGCAAATAAATAATTTAATAAAGACGACCTCGTTTAAAAAGCAGCTGGAAAATGTCAAACCACCACCCTCTGACTAAATGCATAAAAAAAGTTTCAAACTTTTCAACTTCCGGTCAAAAGCGCAGGTGTTTCTATTTAAATTGAATCATTCTGTATGTCAAGTGTTCGCCAAACAGTGCCATCAGGTGCATCTTCAGTGGGTGGAGAAGTTCAAGTCAGAGTATGGATGAGGGTGAGCGGTGAGCATATTAGACAATAAAGCTATTAAAAATGAATACACTCAAATATAAAATACAAACTAGGCCACAGCACGCTATGCGCTTTGTGCGCAATGAAAAATTAGCCTGGGAAAATGGAAAAAAAACAAGGACTAAAAAAAACAAACACAACTCGTTGAAGTTGACCGCCAGACGGCAGAAAGTGAAACTCATGAAATCCAACAGCGAAGTTCATTGCTAACTAAACACCTTCATCGTCATCAACATTTACAGCAGCGAGACGAGACATCCATCCATGAGTAGGCCATATGTCAAAATAACAAGGCTCAATCATCCCTAATTATGCGTGCAATGAATTTGAATTTACGTCTGCATTCCACTGCAGCAGCAGCGAAAACGCTGAGTGCACTGCAAACAGAAGTCACTTGAAACTGTAACAAATCGACTTTGACGATGAAACTTTTTGCCAGGAGCTGCTGCTGCAGCTTCCTCGGAAACTGCTGATTTGCACACATGGCGCATGTTGACCACAAAAACTTTGTGGCGACAATTTCGCTTCGAATGCAATTGCAAATGAATTGTGTGCGAAAAAAATAACCGAAGCAGGGAACACTCTTTTGAATATGCACTTCTGATTTGTATATAAGTGGCACTTAACGCTCCGTTGCTGCTGCTGTTGCTGCTGTAAGTCGCTCCCAGGATATTGACATATAAAACAAAAGGGGTTGTGTTGTGCTACTCAAATAAATTTCGTATTGGCAAACTAATTTTCAAGAGCTTTTGTTCAACTGAATGCAGTGAGTAAGCCACAAAGGATCAACAATGCAATGTTGAAATTACTCGAACAGCCACTCGAAAAGCGGCGAATTCGAGTGTGCAGACAAACACGGGCAGTGTACGAGTACGAGTATTTCGAGCATTTCATCAGTCAGTCAGGTTTGAAATTAATACTGAATAGCGGCAACTATGTTTCAAATTTATTCAAGTGGCTCAGCTCAGTTCAGGCTATATTGAAGGCAAAAGGATCGCAGCCGATCACCGTTGAAATTTTTAAATTTCAAACTTATGCGAAAAAAAAAAAAAAAAATTCAAGTGCTACTAAAAAATAAAAAATAAAATTTCTACAGATTTACTACGGTTCCATTGGCAATGCAATTCAAATATGGAACACACACAATGTGCTTTTGTACCAATATGCACGGTGGTCCACTTCTTTGCAGCTTTTGATTGATGCATCATGAAGGCATCATCATTCAATAAATTTAATCTTAAACTCAACTTCAGTTGCCATTAGCTGCAGCTCATATGACACTTGTTGTTGTTGTTGCTGTTGAGCCAGAAATTCGCTCTAAAAATGCAGCAGATAAAATATCTTTTTACTTTTAATGCGGGCAATTGCTACTTTTATTTCTTTCTTTACTTCAGTTTAAAGACTTAAGCTCGGCATTGTTCTCGGCATACTTTACGCTGATATGTATTCCTATTGTATTTTCTCACCTCCAGGCGGTCCACTCATCGTAAACCGAGACACTTTATTGTGTCACAAGAGTTTGTTCTTCTTTTTTTTTTTTTTTTTTTGTTTAATCAAAATTGCAACAATGTCTTAAGCGTTTTACTTTTCGATTTCTTCACAGAGCGGCAAAAAAAAATATATATGCGAAGGATGCGAGTTCATAAGTGCAAATCCTTGAGTATTAGCGCAGCGTTTAACTTACGCTTCACTGAATTTTATTCTATTTCCCAAACTCGTCTAAAACTATGTGGCGTAATCTAAAGTCTTTAAATTCTTTTAATGTTTTGTTATTAGGTCGCAAATTTGATGTAATATGTCAGGCCAAAGGTATTGCAGCCACTTGAGTTGAAGTATTTTGTTAGTTTGAGGTTAGTTTGGTTCCAGCTGTGCGTTTATTTTGAAGATTTTAAGGTCTCTGGTATGCATTTTAGATAAGATAGTCAGTTGCATTGGTTTTGTTTAAGTTCCCACGTTGCCAAAATGAATTTTTACAAATGATTCTCTCAATTCAGTGAATATGAAATTAATTGGAAAATTTTATTAACTAATTTTGTGTACGACAAAAGAAAATTATTCTGTTCTAATTCAGCGTTGTGGATTTAAGATTCGTACGGATACTATTTTTTAATCATATTTACGCTTTTTGTGTGGTATACACATGTGTTGCGACAAAATGTCCTGGTTTAGCTAATATCATTTCAACGCCTGTTTCCCAAAGAATATACATTTTATTGAATGTTATACATAGTATATCGTCATGTAGAGGATAAAATCAACCTAGTAATTTATTGAATAACTGAAAAACCTTCTCAAACTTTTTTTAAGAATATCTAAAAAAAAGCAATTCTTTGGAAAAATAAAAAAAAAACATTTTTGACAATTTAATCTAAATTTTATGTTGGAATTGGGATTTTATCGAGATTTATTTTTAATGTAAACTAGTGTTTTAAGATATGCAAAAAAAAAATAATGGATGCTTCAATACTTCAGATTAGTATGTGAGAATGATGAATTTTAACTTCGGCGTCGTAGAAAACAGAGAGCAGAATGTATGGACGGATAGATATGGTTTTATCGTTTCAAGGCTGATGAACTTTATAGAGCCTCTCATATCTCTTTTACCATCCATAAATAGATTTAAGAGAAAATTATTTTAAGTTAATTTGTGTTCAAACTCATTTCAAACAAGTTTCGTACAACAACTGAATCAAAAAAAAAAAAAAAAACTATTCTATAAAAAGAAAATTATTCCAGATAAAAACAAATAAATCTCAAACTTTCACGCATCTTAATCTCAATCTCAAATAGATACTCAACGCATGCGACACATTAAGTGGGTATGTCAACATTTTTATCGACTTCATACAAAAAAAAAAAAAAAAAAATACTAAAAATAATAATGAAGAAAAAAAAATCATAGACAACTCAATTGAAGTTATGCAACCACATTTTTTCATTATTACAACCATTTTGTGTCAACGAAAAAAGGATTTGCACGTTAATCCTGTAATGGGACAGAGTGAGGAAGCGACAAGCTAACAGCGCAGCCGGCGGCATAGAGCGAGTGTGGCAGTATGGCTGTCTGTCTGTCTGTCTGCCTGGTTGGTTGTTTTGTTGCTCGTTGGTGACAAAATGCGTGCATGATTTCTGACATTGCAATTGACGACACTAAAAGCAACAATAACGGCTGACATACTGGCATGCCAATCGCTCGCCAAAAAGATTAATCGCTAAAAACGAACAAAAAAAACTTTTTTTTTTTTCCATTTAAGCGCTTTACATGGGAACTAATTTCTGAAGTACCCTCAAACACTTTTCAAAATATTTGCATCGTTATTTTTTTCCATTTTTTTATGAGTATTCAAACGGGTGCGAAAGCGTCGCTCGTTGATGAGTTAGCTGCGGGGATTAGCAAGAGCAGCAGCAGCGGCAGCTGAGAAGAAGAATAAACAATGGCGTCAATCAATTCAAAAAACAAAAAAAAAGAAAAAAGCATCACTAACTGACTCGGTTTAGCTTGTCAGCTTCATGTGGGCCATTGGACTGAGGGGTGACAAATATAGCAATAAAAAGCAACCCATTTAGTTTGTCTAAGATTGTTGCATTCGCTTACAGCTTAAAAAATCGCTAAACGCACGAGGCCTATTGCCCATATTTACCAAAAGGATCACACTTGAAAGCCGTTGACAAAACGCTTAAATTGTCGAAATACTATTTAAACTAAATGGTTGGAGGGGTTGGAGGGAGGGATGTGTCTCTGTATCTCTTCTCGTCTTTCAACTTAATTATGTGATGTGACAATGTCACATGAATTGAATTGAGACTCAAGTAGAAACAATTTTTTTTTAATGCATTGTAAGTCCTTTGCCTCATCCTGTCCTCATTTGTTTCCGCTGAATTTTGTGCGTTGGTTCGTTTAATTTTAATGAGCGTTGAGGTTGACACAACTAAATATGATGCAACACTGTTTTCAATGACTGGTTCCCACTTTACCTAACTTATTTTTTTTTTGTTTATTTTGACTAGGGGTTGTTCATATTTGTCATATGTAAATGAAAATAAAAAAATTTGTTATCATAATTTGTACTGAAACTGAAAACTCAATAACTATATTTTTTGTTATTCTTCCATTTGTATTCATTAATAATTTGTGCATTATTGTGGTTAATTATGGGCGGATTTGTTTTCAATATTCAATTTAGAAATACAATGAGGTTTAGTTTTGTGAATTATTTTATGAACATCGCAGTGCAGCTTTTTGTAAGTGTATTGAACCTCTTTTTTTTGATATGAGACTAATTTCCGATGCATTTTTTACTGCGCTGAACACAATTTCAATCACGTCTGGCTTTCGAGAAAAGTAGTTACAGATCCCCCCATATCTCAAATTCAAGACGTGATGAGCACTTTTGGACACCAGAACCGTTTTCAGCGCAAAAAATACAACGGAATCCAATCTCATATCCCAAAAAAAAAAATTTATTTACATATACGAAATTTTCAGGTCTGAGTCTACAATTCAATCGAAATGTATTGTTAATTTTTAAAGATAAGATTCAAGCTTTTATTTAAGAGTAAGCTGGAGTGTCTATGACGTTTGGTTTTCAAAAAAGTAGGGCCCTCTTATAGTATATTTTTGTATTGGAGCTTCAGTTCTTCCGATTTCCTTATAATACCCGCCACACATAGTGTAACGGATTAAAGGAGACATCGTAGACCCTATTATATATTCTTCTTCAGAACGACTATACGAAACGAATAGCCATGTCCATTTGTCTGTTTCATTCGCCTTTTTTTTAAGGGTATTTACCTGATATTCGAAACTTAAGTTTTTCTCAGCTCTAACCAGTTCAAGTGTTAAAATCAATGAGCCACGCCCTTTTTCGCACGACATAGCTCCCATACAAATCTACCACCCATATTCGAGTTTTTTTTATGAATATATTCACTCCAAATTAAATGAAACCACTTCTAAAGTCGTCCAATGTCAAAACCAAGGTGTCACGCCCATATTTAGGTATATCCCCCATACAAACCATTGCACATTTACGAGTTTTCTATGAAAATAGTTATTATTTATAAAGCTATTAATTCCAAAAACCACTTCTGATCTCATCCTATGTTTACTCTACTAATACAAACTTACCTCCTATTAAAATTTAACACACGTGCTTCTTATATGTACCTTAACATGGTGTCTAAAGCTGAGTTGTATCTAATCATCATCTTTACTTTAATTTAAAGCTAGAAATAAAAAGCATTTTGTTCTTTCTTAACATGGGGTTGGTATTTTAGTTGTGTAATACAAAGTAAACCTAGACAAGAATATCCAAAATTTATAAAATATCATCTTATCTTCATTTGCATTTCTGTTGCTGAACGGATGAACGGAGAATATTGCATTTATAAGTTCGGGATCTGAAGATCATAGTGCTTAATTCGGCAATTTCATATTTCTCGGAATATTGCCTTAAGATTCTTTTTTGTCAGTTTTTGAAAAAGGGGGCTAATATTTTAGTTTGGCCTATAAAAAAGAAAAAGCACTAAAAATTTGTAAATTTAACAGTTTGAAATTTTGCTATTATAAAAGATCACACTATTTTGGATACACAATACTGTCTCTTTAAAATTAAAAATAGATAAAATTTTTATTTCGTGCGGTGTTATTTTTTTGTTTTTTAAGAGAAAAATTACTCATCTTTTGCGCTTCTTAGAAATCGCGCATATCAAAAGCTTTTATCTGATCTTAACTGCAAATAATTATTTTTAAGACGAATGTAGCACTCAATAATCAATTAACTCGAAAGCAATCAAGTGAAAAATGATTGTATCCATATAAGATACAAACAATGCTCTGAACTTTAGTTTCGGTTACTGATTTCCATGGCGATCTATGGTGTTTGTCCAAAAACCCGAAATAATTGAAACCAATTAGTTTTGAAAAACCATTTAATTGTATTTATCTACAAGCAGCTACAACAACTGAAAAAATTCAAGCTGAAACATTCTGTTTTCCCGAGAATGAAAGTAAATATTTTCATTTAATGTCGACTCAAGACAATACACAAAAAAAAAAATACAAAAATTGTGAAAAATGAATACTATAGCTGAAAAACTGCCAATGAGCGTTAATCCTTATTGGCAGTTGAACAAAAAAATTAAAGGCAAAAATACAACAAAAAAAAAAAAAAAAAAAAAGGAAAACTAAAGAAATCGCAAAATAATTGCAAGCAGAACTCAATAAAAAAAAATAAAATAAAAAGAAGAAAAATCAACCACATTTTCTTTGTAGTCGAAGAGAAGAGCAGAAGTCGTTTATAGTCAAACTATTCAGAGTGTTCTTTTGTTGCCTTCATCTTTCGAGCATTGTCAGACAGACACTCACTCAGTCAGCCAGTCAGTCTTAGCTTGGCTAGGATTTTTGGCAAATGATGAAATGTTACGCATGCGTACGAAAGGAAATATTAGCATGGCTCAAATTGAGCTGTAATTGTTGCTTGTGTTGCTTGTTTACTTTTTAGCCTTACCACGACAGGCATTTACGTCATAAAGCATACAAAGAATTACCAAAAAAATAAAAAAAATATCTTAACTGTTGCAGAGTATTTAAGGTAGAAATATATCTACTATTTTTATTTACTTTTTCTCAGGTGATGGATGCAGTTAATTGTTCAATTGTTTATTTACACAACTGTTTAACGAAAATAAACAAATTTGCCATGGTTGACATTTGTAGATACATCTTTATTGAAGGTTGTTCTTTACAGAATTTCATATTTGGCAATTAATTACGACATTTTCATGTAATCAGGATGAGATTAACTTAAAATTGGATTTAAGAGCAAATTTGTTTGCAGTCAAAAAAAATATTCTTATGGATTTATAGGCAGCCGTGGGACATGAGTGGATAAATGATGAAGAAGCAATACGGGTACTCTGAGAATAAACAGAATTTGGCACTTATGTTGTGTACCTATTCTAACAACTTCAGAAAATTTTAAAATGTGAACGCTTCTGAATCTACCCAAAACTTATATGGTTAACTTTTTATGATAACCTAAACAGCAAAAGCCACATCTATTTAGATGTGGCTTTTGGCAATTAAACAAATATGCAAGACTACTCCGGGTACAGAGTTTTGACTCGATGTAGAAGATCCCAGACTTTTTAAGTGTTTTAAAACACTGGCAATATCTTAAAATAAATGAATAGGTTAGATAAGATTTAGTTGTGATAACTCAAAAATCCTGATAAGGTGTACACATAGGTCCCCTATTTTTCTACATCCCGGATATTCTCACATTGAACAATGTTAAGAAAATATCGATTTTTAAAACCTCCAAAACAAACTTACCTAATAAATTTAATCAACTTTCGAAACTTTCCTCCTCGACATTGTTATCGCAGCTTCTGTGAATATGTAGAATAGTTTCAGTACCTCAAGTCTTCTGGCGTGCCTTTCGATAAGACCATGTAATATACATATACTAGGCTGATTGAAAAATCCCGGGCCTGACACAGAGAGGGTGCCACAAATATCAAATCCTTATTATTTTTAACAGCCCCTATCCTTCGAGGCTGAGATTTCTTTAACATCTGTCAATTATTTATTTTTTTACAGCTGTCCAAAGTGTATTACCTCTGAGTCTTGTTTTTGTTTCTTCAAGACAACGCGCCCGCTCACAAAGCCGTGAAGACGATGACGAAATTGATTCAATTGGGCTACGAAATCCTTTCCCTAACCCTTATATTCACCAGATTTGGCCCTTTGCGATTATTATATAATTCCAAACTTGAAAAGATAGCTCGCTGGTAAGCCGCTTTTACTCGAATAAAGAGGTCATTGCCGAGGCGGACGCCTATTTTGAAGAACTTGGTGTCGACTACTACAAAAAAGGTATCGAAATACTCGTTGCTTCGAGCTAGAATGAGATTATATTGAAGAATAAAATCAAACTTTTCGAAAAAAAATGTGTTTTTCTTTATTAGGTCCGGGACTTTTCAATCAGCCTAGTACATGGTTCTCTGACGGTTGTAACTAGACCATATTTCATGCACATTATCGTGTTAGATATTGACGAAAACTCCTATTTGCGATGCTCCGGCGGCTTAACAATTGGAACGAACATAGTATTAATTTAAACAAACTTTTTTCGTTTCTTTATTATAGACCCTGAACTATTTTCTCTATTTAAATAAAGAATAGAACTACTTCTTTTTGTCCCTTAATGAATGCCTACTGTATTGCAAGTAATTACGTTCAATTATGATTGACATAAATAGCAACAAAAGATCGATACAAAAAATAATCACTCAACTTTAATTAACAAAATTATGAAGCGCTAAATAAGCCAAATAAGCATAATTTCATTGCTCTTTTATTACCGCCGTCAATTATCTGTAAACAAAACGCGTACGAAACGCTCGAAGAAACACTTGTGCATTAACATTGAGCTTAACTGAACAATCTGCAATCATAAATCGATTATTTAATAATATTTTAAATGCTGCGTCATTGTTTTGCGCATGCGCAATGTTATGTTTGAACTCAAAGCCATTTGGCACTTGGAACGGAACACTGCGCCACCAGCTGGCAACATTTTATAGGTACATACATACTCGCCGTGTATATCTATTTATAATGATCATTCATTTTCTTTAATTCACAATCAGAGGTTTGTGTTTCACATGATTTATAATTGTTGCCAGTTTAGTTCAGTTCAGTTCACATTCTTGCACTTTGACTCAAACAAAATAAAACGCTACGGTTCAGATTTATGTTGAATTGTTGACGTTTGATATTGTTGTTTGTCACTTGTCGTTCGATTTCTTTATGTTTTATTAATCTATTTTTTTTTTATTTATTATTTGACAATTTTTATTTATTATTGTTGTTGTTGCTGTCATAATTGCAATTAATTGATCACTTGTTTGCATGTCAAAAAAAAGTTAAAATCGCTGACATTGAATCGAATTCAATGAATTTATATGAATGATTTCTTTTTATTTTGATTTTAAATCTTTGTGACATTATTTTTTAATTAGTCACAGAATCGTGTAGAAATTGTTAATATCCGTTTAATTTATATCCGCATTTATTGATTTGATCAATGAATGTATTATTATTATACCCTGAACCAAAGGGTATATTAAGTTTGTGCGAATGTATGTAACACACAGAAGGAGGCTAAATAGACCCTATGAAGTATATATATTCTTGATCAGCATTAAAAGGGAAGTCGAACTAGCTATGTCTGTCTGTCTGTCTGTCTGTCCGTCTGTCGGTCTGTCCGCCCGTCCGTCTGTCCGCCCCTCCGTTCGTCATGCTGTCTGCCGTATGAAAACGATTATCTCGGAGACTATAAGAGGTAGAGCTTCCATATTTGAAACTTAGACTCTCCTTAGTAAATATTTTAGGTATAGCACCCATACAAATTTACCTCTTTTTTCAAATCTTTATTTGAAAATTCAATACAAAATGGTATATTTTGAATTTAGGACTTATTTTAAGGTACATAAATTTTGGGTACAGGATATCTTGCAGTCGAGCATACTCCACTTCAGCGTTCTTTCTTGTTTTTATATATTTTTTAATAAGAAGTTATTTTGAATTTAAATTTAAGTCTGAAGAATTGCAGATTGCATTTAAAAGGTATCATTCACATAGTATCTTACATATGCGAGTATATTTATGTTACTAAATAATGTCCCTTAAATTGTAAAAAATAAATAAATACAAAAAAATTGAGTGCAATGCTCTTCAGTGCAAGGTTAGCTTGAATAATTCGTTACGGGAACAACTTTCAATTTTCAAGGCTTTTAAGGGGTCAATCAATTTTGTGCACAAGGAAGAGAAATGTCAAAAAAAAAAACGAGAAAATACATATTCGTAAATTTAATTGAAGTACAAACAGAAATTTCATTGACATTAAGTTGCAAAATATCTTAGCCGCTTAGCTAGAGACTTGATTTAAGATAATAAGTATCTGGAAATGGGGATATCGATGTCTACGCGAACTTCCGTAAAATACAGCATAATTCCCAGTTAAAGATTTGATCGTAACGTGAACGTATTAAAATTCTTTATTAACTAACAAACTGTATATATTCATTTGCTCAGTTTTGGAGATATTACCCTGAACTTTACAATTTAAGCATTTCACAGAGCTGTTGAGGTTTCTTCCCATTACATATAAAATTCTACAATCGTAAAGTCTGACAATCGATAGAAAAGTTGCCCATAGCTAGTCTTAAGATAAAATTTTATCTTGTCTGGTTGCGGTTTTCCCTCTGCGGTTCTGGTGATCATTGATCAAAATAAAATCCGAAACGCCTACGATGTCACAGTCATTATCATATAATATCATAAAAAAAAAGATACTTCCTACAAAACGAACCAGTAACACTAAAATTTACAACATAAATAACGATTTGCATCGAAATTGTAACCAAAATGCATAAAACTGACTTTACCATAGTACTTCATCTTGTTTCCCGTCATCTATGAACTGCAAATTGAATGCGGAAGTCGTCAACGCAAAAAAAAAAAAAACGTATTTTAAAAAACGTCAGCAAAACGCATTGCTTTTAAGCAAGAAACCGCTACGCATGCGCGAAACCAGTTCACATAGATACAAATTTTTTAAGCGGTAAGATGCATGAAATGACCACACTAATACAGACAAAACGATGACCATGTACTTGGCAAACGCACAACAACATTATTGGTGACGCATGTTTTTATTATTATTTTTTTTTTTTTTCAACTCGACTGTTTGTAACGCTATTGACCTTGATATTGTAAACGATTTTTAAGCGCTTAAAAGGAACCGTATGATCTCAAAGTGACCAACCCATGCGGAGCATGAAACATACAATGCATAAGTATGTGTGAAACTAAAAAACAACATACGAATATGTATAATATTACAGCAAAAATCTAAAAAAAAAAAAATTAATATAAAAAAATTAAAAACTGGTCCAGTGACACTATAAACCGCAATAAAACACTCTACCTATCTAAGTACTTCACTTCACTTTACACTTTGTCACACTATTGAGTAATTAAAGCAAATCATTTGCTTGCTTACAGTGCCGTCGTAAGAGTAGTTAAAGTAGGGATTAAGAAAGTAGTAAGGTATCTGGAAATCTGGTAATTAATATGCTTAAATTAAATTTATATCAATTTTAATCAAGGAACCTTGATGATAGAGCCTTCTTATCAAGGGTGTCTGTAGATATTTTGTTATCGGTTACTTTGTAAATATCTGAAAAAAAAAAAGGCCTGTCCCCAGAGTCCAAAAAATAGTTTAAGCCTGTCCCCAGAGTCAATGTGTAGACTTTCTGCTTGAAGGACGATGAAATCTCAGTACACACATTCTCTATTTGACTAGGGATTTATTTACTTTTCTTCTTAAAAATATTAAGAGGCGGAGAGTCTGTCCATTAACCTAAACCATATCTCAATGCCGGGTTCAGGGTACAGAGTAGACTCTCCTTAGAGTCGCAGTGCCCATGTTCCCATTATAACTCCCTTATGCTAACGGTGGGAACGTGTGGTGACTTAATTGAGTCTCCACTTTCGCTCTGACCACTTGCTTGTCTCACTTTGCGGCCTCGGCCCAGGCACAACGTCAGGCTTTTATGGTATGGTACGGTGACATTACAATTAAGTTGAGAATCTCGTTGAAGAAAAAAAAACGAGTCCAGCAAGATTTAATCATAGACTACCAAGACACCGAATGGGTATCTTTCCGTTAGGCTGACGGTTACTTTTAAAATAATAAAGAATTCTCCTAACTTTTTGATAAAAATGAATCTTTCGAAAAGGGTTGCCTGGCTAATATATGACTGCTAATATAGAACGAATTCTATTTTCGAAGTGATTTCCGTCTCAATGAAAATTTCAAATTTTTTAAAACACTGCAACGATGAGTTTTAAGACTGCAGCTTTTTTAGGAAATTCGGTGGAAAAGCTTTTAGACACCTTCCAACTTCTTTTGTTTGAAATTCGGTTAGAAGAGCTTTCCCTTTTCTAAATGTTTCCTAGGCGTTGCCACACAATCGTTTCTATTTTTTATACGCGCCCCATTACCCCTCCCTCGACGCACTTGTTTTGCTATAAAACTACAAGCATACCACGATGTCTTTAAGCTACTCAAACTACAGGCGTCGCTTCAAGGTTAAATATGAGTTGAATATAATTGCGATTGTTGACTTCACAAACTGAATGTATCTGAAACTAATATGCAACTAATACATACATACACGTACATTTGTATCTAAAGAAGTCAATCATAGTGCAGATAATCCTGACAGATGCGCAATTAAAAGCGATTTTTATAATATTAAATTACCAAAGTAAGTAAAGTAAGTAAGTAAGCAAGTAACCAAAAATGACGATCTACTGCTGACTTTTGTTGATGTATTGAGTTTAGATTAATTGCGATGCAAATAATTTCACATTCTCAACGCTCAAGGGATTCTATGCGCATATCGTATCGTATCGGATTTCTCAACAACAAGTTTAGCGAGTTTCAAAACTGACTTTTTCATAGATCGACTTACGCTGATAAACGTTTAACAGCAATTTGAGTCTCCCTAACAACACTAAGTATGTATCTACCGATATACTATATATTTATATTGTATCTACAGCACAATTTCAATATGTTCGTATCAAACTGTATGTATGTGTGCATTTTTGATAGCTAAACAATGCCTAAAATTGTTAACCTTCTAACTTTTGCTTTCAATGCATACCGGCTAGTGAATAAGATATACCGAACAATGCGAAAGAGTCACAAGAGTCGATTTCAAACGCACGAATGCTTCTTGAATTACAAAAAAAGAAAAAAAAAAAAAAAGTAATCGCAATTGTCTATAAAAATCTAGAACATCATTGAAATTCACTGACAGCTGAAATATGTAATCAAAAGACGACTTTGCAAATGGAAATTAAAAGATAAGTAGCGCATACCGTAGAACGGCCTTACTTGTGTTGTGATGCAGCTACAAAATATCAAAAGATACAAAAATATCTGAAATATTTATTAATATATCTGCAAGCGCTATTACGGTATAAAATAAATTGCAACCCTTAGTGTATGCATTGAATGCTCTCGAACCCTCATTAGGTCTAATATAAGTGAGACAAAAAATAAATATAATAAACAACAACAACGACAACAAATGTGCACTATATGATTTTTTTATGCTTTTAGTTTTTAGTTTTGGGTGCGAGTATCTCATCAGAGACAAACGCCTCAAAATCAAAAAAGGCAGCAACGCCAGCACTAAAAAGTAAATGCGCTGAGGGTGCGCTTTGCATAAACAGCGCAAATGCTGCCCATTCAACCCCCTTTTTTGTCCTTCGTTTTGCTAATCATTGCAATAAGATGGCGAAGTGATCAGGCGTATGCGAGATTTTTCGCTCATTCGCTCTTATCGGACGCAAACATCAGCTATAATATCATCATTATCATCAAAAACAACATCATTATCATCAATATTATTAACGGTTAGCGCCATTGTTGCTGTCAATTGATTTAATTTTCACTTCCATCGTTAGTATCTGTAAAATAAAAAAAAAAATCAGTGTGAATCTTTTATAAGTGTGTGTATGTGTGTACCGCCCGCTGTTTTGAAACTGAAAAGGACTATTTGAGAGGCGTTTTGTTTTTGTATATTTTGTGTGTGAACGCGCTGCATGATGTATAATGGCGGCGGCCAAAAGGGCAAATGGTGTAAATTAGGTATTTGTCACACACGCACACACACAGAGAGTGAAAAATCTTTCGAATGTGATTTGCTTGTGGTTTTGCTTCAAGTACATAGTTCTGTGTGACAACTCATTAAAATATTGTTTTCTTTACGTTTTTAGTGCTAATCGCTGGTTCTGCACACACGCGTTCTATAAATTTTTTTACCAATTTCTTGTTACTTTCTCCCATGACTATGTATGTATCTTGTGGTGTGTATGCGGCATGTGTATGTGAGTGTGTCAGCGGCTTTTTATCGCTTGATATTTGCATAATTACTCACAACTTAAGAGTGTTGTACACGTGGCTTTTTTGTAGCAAAATTAATATCCGTTTTAATATTGTAAGCTTTGCAAGTAGATTATGCACTCGATTAAGAAATTTATAAATTTAGATTTATGTTAGAATGTTTAACAATCACTAAATTCCGTAATTTTTTTCTTCATTTTTTTTGTCGTTTTTTTTTTTTTTTGCAATGGGTGTGGGTGTGGAATGCTCTAAGCTTCACGATTAGACAAAATCCACAAGCCAGCTGACGCTGATTTTATAGTATATATGTATGTATACATGGTCAAAGCATCAATGTATGACAATGCCTTTCAAACAAATTGTATGTACAGTCAAACCTCTACGTAAATGACTTGAAGCGAATGGTGCGAAAAGATAAATATAAAATCTGCACTCAAAATATTACCGCAGAAGAAACTTATTTACCACAAAATGAGATAATAAAAGTGCCTTCCAGAAAATAAGTAACACTGTTGTTAGGCAGAAAAGAGATCCGTCTGATCCGTTCTTTAACTTTCCACTAAGATTATGTGATCTGAAGACGCTCCAAAATATTGCAACAATTGTTGTGTCCAAACATTAATTTTGTGATATGTATAAAAGCTCAGAATCGATTAACTTAAAAACAGATATAATCGAGTCTTGACTTACTCAAGCCGATGAGTCGAATAACCGACCACTTCGATTAAGTTCATATTTTTACTGAAGAAACGAGTGTCCGACCGAAGTTAACCGTTTCGTTCGATTATCCGATCTTTTAAATATGACTCGAGTTTTACTCGAGTTATTAAATAATTTTTTTTGTTTTTACTATTTTGACTAGAATTCTGGAATGAAGTAGGCTTTTGCCGCTGACATTTCTTGGTCAAAAGCCAAGAAAAAAGGTATGGTTCTTTTTTCTTTCAATTAATGTATTAAGTGCCATTTTAGAGACTTGAGTTACTCGAATCGTTTATATTTCGTTTATATTTTAACCGTTTTCGGTTAATTGTGCAGGGCTCTAATTTGTATGTAACAGGCAAAATGTGGTTTGATATCCGTCGGTCCTGACCTCCGACGCATTAAAACGATTATCCGGACCCTATAAGAGACAGGACCACTATATTCAAAACAAAGCCTCAAGTAATCACTCACAAGCGGTTTTCCTGTAACCCCATTTTAAGGGGTGCCTCCATTCAAATCAAACAATCTTTGAACTATAAATTTAGTATAGATTATGCCTATAATAGTCTAAACGAAATATCGCTACATGGGTGGCATAGCACCTATACAAATAGACCCAATTTTTTGACTTTTTGGTATAAAAATTCAATACAAAAAAAAAAAACGGTATATAAAATTGTGTACAGGAATTTTTAGAGTCGTGCACATTCGACTTGAACGTTCTTTTTGTTTTAACCTATTTTCTTCATTTTATTCCTTTAATCCTTTGGATCCAAACATAGTTCTTCTGATCGATTTGAGAATCTTCTGAAATCCTTAAAATGTGCATATTCACCTTCATCGATCTTTTTTGTTTACACTGTACTAGTGTTTGAAAATGTTTTAGGTGGGTTTTACTGTTTTCACTTTGTAATTTTTATGAAATCCAAAGATCTAACCTGTCGCTATGCAGTTTCCAATACAATCGTTGGTTTATTTGTTAGATTTTTACCTCATTTGGTTGCCAAGCGTTGTTCTGCATTTTGCATTCTATGAGCTATTAGCCAGTTCAATTTTGATTTGATTAAGCGTTTATAAATAGAGTGCATATTATAATTATAATAGCAACAGCAAATAGCTGCAACAATAACAACAACAACAATGGCAAAAAACACAGAACAAGCATTTGAATGCATTAATATGCCGCAAGACCACCACACTCGAGCTAAAACTTGTACTCGTCTCGTACAGAAAAAAAAAAAGATAAAGAGAGCCAAAGTCGAAGTTGCAGTTAAAAAATAGACAAAACAAGTTTGATAGAAATCAACATGAGCAAAGTTTTTCTTTCTTTATAAATTTTTTTTTTTTAATTTTCCATTTGTTGCGATTTATTTTATCAAATTTACGCTTGCAGCGTTTTAGTTGCAATATTGTATTTTGTTGTAGCAACAACAACAAACAACAACAACATCATCAAGCATTTATATACAACACCATACATGTTCATATACCATATTAATACCCTACACTAATAGTTTATTAATTTAGGAATTAGATTTTGTGTTAAACTTTAACTCAGAACCAGTAGTAAAAGAAAGAAGCAAAGTTCCAGACTCTACGAAGCAGAAGGATAAAAATTCAAACTGGATCAAACGCCAACAGTATACATCCTAGTGGCTTATTTTATTTTTGAACACATTTGAAGTTTCTGCTCTAAATAAATAAAATTAGATTACATTAATATTACCAGAGGGGACAAAGCAAAACATCGAGCGAAGATGGTAAGCCAAATTTACTCTTGTTTTTAAACAGACCGCGAAGGTATAAGTTCGGTGAAGTTAGGTGAATTGGTCTAAGATATCCTTAAAACACTCGAATAACTTATCGTTCCAATCGTTTTACAATGTAAACAAAATAAACAAGTGATAGTCTAATAAAGAATTGACCTATAGTTGCATTAAGGGTAGTCCAAAACTTTTTGTTGAACCTTATCCGAGACACTTTCAATTAATGATATAACTTATATGTTATAACTTCTGTATATATGTATTAGCATTGACAGCCATGAACCACTATTAATACCCTGGACCCGAAGGACAGTGTATGTAACAAGCAGAAAGAGGCATGATAGACCCTATAAAGCATTTAAATTTTTGATTAACATTGAATGGCGCGTCGGTACAGCAAGGTCTCTGTCTGTCCCTCCTGCTAATTGCCGTATGAAAACAATTAACTTAAAACTTAGAGTCTCCTAAGTTGTCAAGAGATCACTTACAAATGGGGTTTCTCTAGCCCTGTTATGAGACGTACCCTTATACGAATCTACGCCAAAATTTTTATATTTTTTTTCATGAATACTTTTTAAACTCACTTTCTTTTAGTAAAATTTAGAGCCGAACATAATTCTTCTGATCGAATTTTCTGCTTTATTTGAGAATCTTCTGAATCTTGGGTGGAACCCATAACATGTGTGTGTTTTTTTTCTCGAAAAATGACATGAATAGACAAAGAAAAACTCTTTCTTTGTCTATTTTTGAGTTAAAGCGAATGGATGCAAAATGATTGAGATTGTTTTTATTTGTTCAACATCATCAGTATTTTTCTCATAAAACTGTACTAGACTGAACTCGACTGGAACAAGTTTTTTTTTTTATCCTGTGTGTGTTTCACTGGTTACTTTTTGTTTTATTTGTTGGTAACCACTCCACCGACCAACCTCACATCGAGGAGTCGCTCTTTAGACGGCTCTTAAGTCAAGCTGAGCCTGCTGTGGTAGTATTCTTGACCACCCGCTCACCACACGGGCCATAACGGGAACAAATATTGAAGTATCGATTAAATATCGATTTTTTTAAATATGGGACGTTCGATATTTCTTTAATTATAGACCCATATCAATGAGTTTCAAGATTTATTGGTACCAAGAGGAAAGTCAGAATTTTGTTAGTTTTTTTGTTTAGATTCGAGTAATCGATATTATTATGGATTTTTTTTGTATTATCGAAAAATATTAATTTTCTGAGAGTCTTTATTGTCTTAAAAATCTTTCGTATGAATTTGATTGAAACAAATTTATTTGTAATAGTTATTGTCCGTCTGTCCGTACAAGTAAAATACAGCGTATTCTGTAGTCGAATTTATTTGCCTAATATATTTTATTTTATTTGGGTTTGGTCAATGTTTTATATCTATTTTTGTTGTTGTTGCAGTAATTCATTTTTATTGTTGATTTGAAACAAGCTTAGTGTAGTGGCATAATTTAATTATTATTACAATTCGGCTTAAATAAATTGCATCAGCTTTACCAAATGAAAAATTCAAAATGATGGCTTAGCAAATTTTTAATAATAAAATTTAAGCAAGTTCGAGTGCAAATATTTTCGAAATAAAATATTTTTTTTATTAATTAATGTAAAGGAAAATGTTGAAAAAGTGAATTAAAAAATAAAAATGAAAATAAAATCAAAAGTGAATAAAAAAAAAAAAAAAACTAAACTGGTAAATCAACTAACGAGGGGTGTATCTACAATACGCTATTTATGTGCTTAACGCCAACTACAACAACAAAAACAAGCACAAGAAAATAGCTATAACAAAGTATTTAAAGCATTACAAGCATTGCGCGCCACTGATTGTCCGTCTGTCCGTATCTGTCTTATTGTCTGTCCGCCTATCTGTCTAGTTAGCTGCTATAGTTGCCGTTGTACGTTGTTGCCGCCTTTTGTTGTTGTTTTTGTTGTTTTTGGCACTGTTTAAGTTGACTTATTGGAGCACTTAGCTTGATTCTTGTTATTGTTTATACCTACCACACATACAGATACACAAATACAGATACAGATACATAACAGCAACAGATACATTGTTACATAGTACGAGTACATAACTTTATATAGTATAAACTGCTGCTGCTGTGGCCGTTGTAGTTGTTGTTGCTGCTGTTGCTACTGACCAAGGTTTTAACGCCGCTCACCTATAAAAGTTTAGGCGTCACCATTGCGGAAGGCAGTTCACTCATACAATTTGTTGCTGTCGGTTTCATTTGGACCGGACCAACTTGGAACTAAGTTCTCACGTCCTGTATACGAAACGCGTCGCGCAAATTCCTTTTTAACGGACAAACACGTATAGGCATTTGGATTCTATAAATTGGATATAAAAAATTTTGATTTTTAAAATTAAACTAAAACCGAATCAAGTGCAGTTTACGTTGTCGCTTAAGAAAGGATTAACCAAAAAAAAAAATATATAAATAAATAATTCAAAAAAATGTTTCGTTTTGTGAGTTTGAAATATTTTTAGTGCGAAACGGTGAAATTATTAATTTTTTATTCAATTTTAAATGCACACAGCTCGTTTTAACCACCGTTGTGGCGCTTGCAGCCAGTCAGAATTATCATCAAGATCCGAAAACCGCAGCGATTATCAGTGAACAGCGTTATTTGTCGGGCGATGGTAAATTCGGTGCTGCCTACACACAAGAGGATGGCATTAATTTCAAAGAGGAAACAGATGCCGATGGTACACGTCATGGCAGCTACAGTTATGTAGATCCTGAAGGACAGCGACGCACTATTTCATATACTGCGGGCAAAAATGGGTAAATAAAAATTACTGCAATAAGTTTTTTATTTTATTTTTTTTATTATTATTATTTTAATTTTTTTCATTTTAAAGCTTCCAAGCATCTGGTGATCATTTGCCTGTTGCACCACCAGCACCACCACAGCCTGTGCCACAGCAACAATATCAACCACAACCGCAATATCAGCCACAATATCAAGCGCCACAACAACAACAATATCAGGCGCCAGCACAGCCTTCATTCCGTAGTAACGATTATGGCGATGATGGTTCCTATGATCCACGTTACAATGATCCAGCCTACAGCGAGCAACAGCCATCGTATCAGCAACCACAACAACCACAATATCGTCCACAACCTGCGCCACAGCCTGCCTATAATCCAGCACCACAACCAGCCTATCAGCCACAATATCAAGCGCAGCCAACAGCAGCACCTGCCTACTATCCTACAACTACACCCAATCCACACCGTTTCTCACCACCCGGTAAACTATCGCTGAATCGTACACCCGATGGTTTCACCTACTCCTTTAACAAAGTTTAAGAGAAAGACTTGCGTTCGGTTTAGAAGTAGCTCCTTAAAGGCTATCAAGCTCGACTCACTCACTTACTTTCAATGCAAATATTTCGTAAAAAAAAAAAAAACGTCTCATAAATTCTACGATCCTAACTATTCCTACTATATAGTCCTCTTTCCTCTCGATAAACTCTAAACTGCTACACTGCCACGCTTCATCGTCATTTTATTATAATTTACGTATTTTTTGATTTAGTTCTTCTTGTGATACTTTTAGAACTCGAATTTAAATTGTTGCAACAATTTCAAACTTCAGGTGAAAACTTAAAAATGTAATATTTTTTTTCCTATTTGCGCAAATATAATTTTTGTCTAGAATTAAATGCATAAATTTATGTAATTTGTTTAAAATAAATAAAATAAATATTTAAGTGTGTGTGCTGCCACTGATGATCATTGATGATAATGATAATGATGATGAAAATAATGTTTTTTAATTTTTGCTATTTTTAGTTTAAATGCAAAAAAAAAAAATTACACGATCTATACAGTTTAGTTAGGGAGTATCTGTATCTTTATCTATGTGTATATAAAGTAAATGTATCTATATACTTTCGTTTTCAGCAAATTCAGGAATTCTTTGTAACAAACAAGTTTTTCAACAGCAACAACAACAACAACAAGAGGACAGTTTATATTGTACAACGCTTGACAGTAATCGCAAATCGAATTGTGAAAAAAAAAACAAATTCCAATTGAAAATGAAATCAAGTAAAATCCACACCCACCGTCTCCAAAACAACAACAACAGCAATCATAGCTTTAAAGAATCGCGGTCGCGGTGTAGGTTGAACCGGAAAAATATTTATGTACAATATTTCTGACACTCTTCGAAACTTCGCTCGCTCGCTTGCACATGTGCTAATGTATCTTATAGATACATTTTTGATTTGTAATTCTTTTCATAAAACTATTGTTACCTTATTTTATATTTTGTATTTTTTATTATTATTGGCAAACGTACATATTTATTGCCGCTTGGCTTGTTTTATTGTAATAATTGTGTAGTTTGTATCTAATTTATTCAAAAATTCTTCGTTTGCCAATTGTTTTAAATCAATTTCACAGACGATCGCGCATTTTGTCTTGGGTGTTTTTTTTTTTCTTCTTTTAAACCACAAATTGGCTTACTAAATGTAGCAATATTAATGACGGTCTGTCTTAAAATTTACGCCTTTTTTTGTTGTCTATATTCGTTAAGTATAAATTTAATATATAAAATAATTCGAATAATTTTCGCTTTGGCTTACTTTCATCGGCATTTGTTAAGTATTTCTTTGTTTGTGGTAAATATCTTTTATGAGTAAATGTACAGGTGTATTTTTTTTTGTTGCCACATTCAAGGTTAATTTTGTTGTTGCTGCTGTTGCTGCTGGTGGTGGTGTTTGTAACCATCGAAGGCGGCTAAGTTTTGCATTGGAATTTTACTAATCGATTGGAACTAATTATAAGATACATATTAAACAAATGCGTTAAAAAAATAACAAATTAAATAAGCAGGTACAATACTTTCGCTTTTTGCACTTGAACGCAAATTTTAAATCTTAACTTTTATAATATAAATTAGCTTAATTAACTGAATATTGTTTTTTTTTTTTTTTATAAATAAAGTAAAATAATAAATTTTCAAAATTTATTAACAAAGCAAAACTGCGTTCTCCAGAATGTAATCAGTGTTTAAAAGATTTTTGAACAGTGATAAAAATTATCTGCGTTCAAATACACTAAGTCAGGTTAGATTAGCTTAGTAATAGCTGAGCTATAGCTGGGAAAACATCAAACTCCATAAACTTTTTGATGTTTTTGACTACATATACCCGTCACCTCGACGAGACGAATCGATTTAGCCTTCTCCTGTCTTTTTGTTTTTTCGCGGCTTGGGTATTTAAAAAATATTAAGCTGAAATTTGAAATTTATTTTTCTCTCCAACGACTAAATCAAGTATAGTATGAAAATGAAAGTTATGGCTCCCAAATCTATAAATCTACCACCCAGATTTTGTATGAAAATTATTGTTATTTATGAATGTATTCACTCCAAATTGGGTAAAAACAATTCTAGTGTCATCCTATTTATAGACTTCCCATATGTCATATGGATCGGACCACTTTAACATATACACCCATACAAACTCACCTCCAATTTACTGATATTTTCGACATTATTGTTACAATACACATATATCAGTATTTTTCATACAAATTTATATCAAAATTGGGTAAACACCCTATCTAGCAGTTTATTCGAGCCGCAATCTTGTGACGGGTATTTAAGTTGGTTTCACAGAAGTTATTTATTGTTTTGAATTTTCAGTCAATTTTTGTTAAATTCAATGCGATTTTAAACTATTTTCAGTGCAATATGTTACGAAAATTTTAAAAATTTGATTCAAATATAAAAATTTGAAATTTTTAAAAAATTTTGTAAATCTGATATCAACAAACTTGAATTTGATTAAAGCTCAAAAGTTTCATCAAACTTTTTAGACAACAATTTTTGGGAATATTTTAGGAAATTTGATTCAAATTCTTTGCGTGTCTCAACTCACCATTAGTATTTCTCATTCATTGATGACTAGTTCATTTAATCTCAAAAATTTTAACACCAGATCATATCTATATCTCGATCTCCATTGCTCTTGTAACACTTCTTTTGCGCAATTCCAAATTGATTTCGATTTATAGGTTGTCGTACCGAATTACTTTCATGCGGCTTAAATACTTGCAAGGATAAGACGAATTTTGATTATCGCTTATATGTTTACCAATTTTTTAAAAAAAGTTCAACATACATAGACAAGCATACGTTCAGCTACTTTGTCATTTGATGCTGATCAAGTTATATAACAGCCTTAAAGATGCAAACGTGTATTCGTATAAACTATTCCCATGAGAACAGATATGCATTTGCAAAATAGAGAGCTTCCAAAGCTCAAAACTCACTGTTATGTTAGCTAGCAGTACAGTAAGCTTTTTCGCTGTTATATTTGTTAGCAGTACAATGATCTTCCAAAGCTCTCTTTTATGTTAGTTAGCAGTACAGTGATCTTCCAAAGTACACTGTTATGTTAGTTAGCAGTACAGTGATCTTTCAAAGTTCACTGTTATATTAGTTAGCAGTACAGTGATCTTCCAAAGTTCTCTGTTATTTTAGTTAAAAGTACAGATAATGTTAATAATTCCTTTTCCTTGTGACTGAAAAAAAAAAAAATAAAAAAATAAAGAAAATTAAATTAATTTAAAAAAAAATATTTTTCACTAACAAATTTGATTATGCTACATGTATTATGTTATAACAATAATTATAATATTTCAATAACAATTTACAAACAATTCTAACCATTTATTGTTAACAAAACCATAATAAACTACGGAACTACAAAGTGGACAAATGTAATAGAGAAATAAAATATTTACTCGAATTATCGAAATACTTAAAAAATGCTAGTTGGTTTGCCGCTACGTCTAGATTTTTCATAACTTTTGGAACTTTTAAGAAAGTTAGTAATTATATTTATGTATCGATTTACTCTAGCAGCAATGTCAATAATCTTTTAGCGTTTTCTTTAAGCCCTTTTATTTATAATCGGTCTGAAATAATTTTGATACCATCTAAAGATCAGGTCCGCCCAACGTAGCGGCTATAGCCCTTGCTGACGTGCCCCTAAACACTTTTGCGCCGGATCCTGAGTTTCCTTACGTAACATGTGACCATTCCAGTGCAGTCGTGTGTATCGAAAAGTCTTGACAATGTTGATAGCGATAAAAAGCTCGAACAGCTTATCACTCATGAACTTTGACGCACCTAACCTATTTATTCGATTCTGGTATGGACCGCATGATCTGGGCCAAATAAAAGGTCCGGGATTAGAGTGCAATTTTTATATCTCTAGAAAGAGTTCTGCCTCGAATTTGCTTACCGACCCGAAATAGCATCAATTAACAAGAGAATTTCGTTTAATTTTAAGGCTGTAGTTTTTGTCGCTAGTTACCTCTGTATCTAGATAGACGCGACATGCTGACTGCATGTTGATTTTTCACTAGGAACGCTTGGCCATTGGCGTAGTATATAACATAGTCTTAAAAATAAATATTATTTGCTTGGATAACTTTCTTAGAAAGTTTAAAAAATAAAAAAACATTCAATATAAAATTTAGTTATTTTTTGTTTTGTTTATTGCACAATTACAATATACATACTCAATTATATATAAATACATATATATATATATATATATATAATAAAAAAAGTTTCATTGTTAATCTTAGTATAACTTAACTTAAGAAACATTTATTCTTTTTTTCTTTTCTTTTCTTTTGGGTATGGAGAATTTATTTCAAAACAAATTTTATTTTTCATTTCTCTCGATCAATGTCAACAAATGACGAATTCATAAAAAAAAATTATATATAATTTATATGAATTTTCATATTTAATTTAAAAACTATTAAAACTAAACGCTTAATATAATCAAAAATATATTTTCTATATTATAAAATTCTTGTAGATTTCCTTTCTTTTCGGATTAGCAAAAATAACAACTTAACAAGAAAAATCTTTAAGTTTTAGTATTAAATTGATAAACGCACATTGGCGTATTTATTTATGTTACACCGGAAAACTAAGAACAACAGTAAATAACTTAAATATTGTTAACTAAAAACTAAAAAGTAACTTATATAAATTAAAAGGTATAACTATTTTGATAATATTAGCTTTTCTAGTATGGTACATAATTATTTCATTTATTATTTTATTTATTTGTTTTTAAATTTTTTATAAAAAAATCATAAATTATAAAAGTTTTTTTTTTTTTTTTTTTTATAGAGCTTAACAAAAACGCAAGCTAAGAAAATTTATAATAATAAATATAATTTATATATGAATGAATATTCTATGTTTTTAAATAAATATACTTTTAGGTTATTTCGATTCATTTTTAATTTATATATGTATATGCATTTTTGTTTTAGGATTTAAAGTTTTAGCTTCGGGTACAAAGTGTTTTTGATTTCAAAATAGAATTTGTCTATACATAATATGTATTTTAATTTTTGTTTCATTTATTATATAAATATATTGTATATTTACTTATAAATATAATTTTTTACTTATAATAACACTTTAATATAGATAATAAAACATAATATTGTTTAACATTCGTATAATTTTTATAAGTCTTAGGAATACAGTTTATATATCATGATTTTCATTTTGCCGAACTTTACAAAGTTTTCGGGGGAAGGCTTTTGTTTTGTTTGTATTATAGTCAGTGAGTTTTATTATATACTTAATTAATTAATATATGTATACATTTTTAGTGAATAATAACAAAATATACAATTTTAAAAACTTAAATAGTTACAAATTTTATATCTTCATGTATTTTTTTTTAATTATAAGGCACACTTTTTTGTTACATCAGTTTTAGTTGCAGTTTTTTTTTTTATATTTATATATTTAAATACTATTAAAACATATATATTAAGTCCAATAAATATAATTACAAAATATACAAAAATATAATTTTTTTTTATTATTTTTTTTTTGTTTTGTGTGTTTAAAAATTTTATTAATAATCTCTGGCTGTCTCAGGTTTCTCTCTCTAGTTCTAAGGTCTGATTAGACCTCAACGCCATATGTACGATCGACAACATATTCGTATCTATGCTCTTCACTGTTCTTGCTATTGTTGTTGTTGTTGTTCTCAATGCATTTGCTGGCGTTGCTTGCGTTGATATAGAAGCAGACGACGTACTTGTTGCCGTTGTTGTAGTTGTGGCATTAGCTACTGTGGCTGTTGCTGTTGTTGAGTTGATCACCGCCGTCGACGCAGACGGTACGACGCCATTAGCAATTATAGCCCGTTTTTTTGGCACAGTGCCGGTATATGTTGGCAGCTCTCCTCTGCGCATATTTGATGAATGTTCACTGAGATTCTTATTTCTATTGCTACTGGCAACGAGTGCCGTATTGATAGCCATTGCTGTCTCGGCTACATTATCTTCCAAATCTTCATCTTCTTCCTCCTCCTCTTCTTCTTCGATAGCATCAGCATCAGGCAACATAAAGTCGCTGGGTAATTCGGGCACAGTTAAACCTTTGCGTGTGAAGAACGAAATCTTTTCTCTGTTTAAAAAGAAAAAAAAATTATATTAATATTTTGATGGAAAGCAATTGTTATAAATGTATTATTTTTCTAAACACTCCGCATTTTAAACAAGAAAAGATCTTCACAACAAATACAACACAGTGAGTACGAATGAATGTTTGCGTACTACTATAATTACTCATTTCGCTTTTATGATTTTGGAATTCATTAAAGAGAGAGAGCCTTCCATGCAGAGTAAAAATTTTCATACTCATTTACTAAAAAGGCATTCGTTACTTACTTGAATGACACCAAATCGGGGCAGCCTTTTGGCACTTTTGTTTTGCGCAGTTTATGTATTTCTTTGGCTGTTTTCATCAATAACTTTTGCAGTTGTTTCTCCTCTGGGCACTTAGCAGGATCAGCGCGTGCAACCAAACGTTGGAATTCTTCATTTTCAATTGCCCATGCTGCAATAAGCGGATCCTTATTGTCGCGCGCCTTTTGTAGACTGTAAAAATATGACAAACAATTATTAAGTGTCCAAATGCAAGGCAATACTGTTTGGAAACTTACACTTCTAAAAGATTCTGCAATTTTGCTATTTGATCATACAAGAAATGCAATTTACTATGCTGCGCTTGGCGATCCAATTCCAAATCCAAGCTTGTTCTGGGTATATGAGTATGATGTAATTCTGTAATAGGAATATTGCATATTTAGTAAAATTTCTTATTTTGAAAATATGCACCACAAAATTAGCGAACTTACTTGTGACTGACTTGGTAGCCTTAGTATGGAAACGCAATGAACGACGCTCAACAGCGCCACGATGGAAAGGTGTGTGGCGTTACACCAAAGTGCATTGCCGAATCAGAGTCACTGCGATTCAGGCGACAAGTGTAACGACCCTTGCTAACCGCTGCGGAAGGCGTAAAGGTCTGTGAACGCTTTACAGGCCTATCGTCGGCCATTTGCTGTTGCTGTGAGCGTGACTTTTCAGGCGTAAAGGCACATTCTGTATTGGTTTCTTTGTCTGCATACTCTTGCTTCATGTTTTCCTTGTAGGCGTCCAACATGTTCTTTGTTAAATCGGCTATAAAAAATCATTAAAATTAAATCGTCTCAATATTTCGGTAAATTGAAAAGTAAAATACACTTACAGTGCGACATGCCGACTGCGCCAATTAAATCCTCCTCATCATCTTCGTCATCATCATCGTCGTCGTCATCATCATCACTGCACTCTTCATCGTTTAGATTTATATGCTCTGGCAGTTCCTCTGCAATCTGTTCTTGCAATTCTAATGGTGGTGCTTGATTGCGTGTTAGTGTTGAGGTTTGCGATGAAGTTATTGTAGATTCATCGGAAGATTCTTCTTTACAGTGCTGCTGTTGCTGCCGCCGCCGCTACTGCATTTGTTGAAGCGGCTGCCACTGCTGCTGCTGCAGCTGCTGCACTTGTTGATGGCATATCGAGTGGCTCAAACGTGGGCATAAATTTAGAGCTGAGCACATTGTACCACTTGAGCGTAGAATCGTCGGGATTAAATTCGGCCATGCTGATTTGCACTGTGCCCTGTAAAATTAAAACTGTTTAGATACTTTGCTTTCATTTTATATGTGAATTTACTTACAATAATTTCTTCCTTTTGACCTGTCATGCTCACCACGGTCACCTGTAGACTTTTCATTATCAACTTGCCTAAGGTAATCGGCACTGCAAATGTGTCACTGAAGACGGGCTTTTGAAAGTCCGACATGGCTTTTGTGCGAATAGATGTTAGCGAGTTGGGCAGTAAGGCTGCGCGCAGATAACTATTAATGGAAATATATACCAATTAGTCAATATTTTAATAGAAATAACAAACAAAAAATATAAATGTTACTTACACTTGTGAATTGTCTGTTGACGCTGTCCATAGCGCTGAAAGATTATTCGCACGTTCCAGTGATACGACCAGTACACCCTCATTGCGCAGATACTTTAAACCAATTTGTACCTGTGCTAGTTCTTTTCGTGGTAAATGTGCGCGGGATGCTTCGAATACACCGGAGTCACCAGCCACAGACTCATTACTGACTGCGGCCGATACAGAGCGTGTATTCGAGGTTGATGATGAACGACTTAGTAATTCTTGTGGCAAATCCAGCAATGATGGTTTCTCCGAGATGGGTGAGAGTGGTGCAGCCAGATTTAATGGTGATGACATATTCAACTTTTGCAACTTTGCTTCAAGCATCATACAGTCAAGCACTGTTGAATCTAAATCATAAGGATTTGCAGTCGCACCATTGGGCATAGCAGGATAGGCAGGTGGCGCATTTGCATAGGTTGGCTCTTCCTTGTGCAACTGCTGCTGATGATGATGATGATCGGCAGCTGGATTATATTTCATTGGTGAGGCGGGTGGTGTTTCCATTGATAGACTGCTGCGTGGTGACAAAGAAATCTCAGAAGATTGCTGTTGTTGCAGTTGTGCATGCGGTAAATTATGTTGTTGCTGTGCTGCTGGCTGCATATGTGCCAACATTTGCGCCTGCTGTTGCTGCTGCTGTTGTTGCTGCAACTGTTGTAATTGTTGCTGCGGGAAAAGTCGTTGTGAACGACGTTGCAAGTCGACAACATCGATCGGTGAGTCCACAGCAAACGGATCAATATAGATATCTGTAAAACTAAGCGCACTCTTGCTACTTGCCGTCGACAATGAGCCCAAACTTGAACCACTACTAATGGAAAATGTGCTCTCCGAGGAGAACGACTTCAAGCGTTCCTCTAACAATTTCGTTGATTTTAATGCCTCTTGCAATTTATCCAGCAATCTTTGCTTCTCCTCGTGTAAACGCAGACGATTGGCAATGCAGGTATTTGTAGCCTCATAAGCCTCTTTTAAATCATCCTCCAGCTTACGTCGTGTCTGTTGTATGGCCTCCTTTTCCTCTGCGCTACGTGATTTAAGTGAAATACTATTTAAATCGTTCAAATATTTCTCTTTCTCCTGTATAAGCAAAATGCGATCCTTGTCCGATTCCAATTGACCGGGTTCAATGCGTTCCACATGATCGGCCAATTGTTGTTGCAGTTTTTTAATATGTTTACGCCATTCGGCATACTGTAACTTTGTCTTGGCCATTTCAGCAAAACGTGCGCCACTATTCAGATTATCCCCAGCACAAAGATCTGTTTGCGATGCAACACAAACACGATCAAACGGTGAGGCAGCATTCATTAATTCAGCATTTTCATCATTTATTTGCTGGCGACTCAGCTCATTCTTAATCTGTACCAGGCTGCGCATTAGATCCTCGCGTACCTTTTCACCCGATATAAGTGATTTATGTACTTTGAGCATTTCCTCGCGTATGGCTTGCACCTCGGAAATATCATAGCAACCATTCTGATGTGCATTGATCTTTTCGCCAACCAAATAGAGCGTATTCATGCCACGCTGCGTATATGAAATATCATTTGTTATGTAATTTAATTCTTGCTTTAATTGGCGCACACGTTCCTTGGCCATCATTAGATCGGCACGCAACAATTCAGGATCATGACGACTCATGGAGCTGGACGATGAGCATACTGAAAAGTAATAAATAAATATAAACATTAATTTCATATTCAATAGTTGCTCTCTAAAAAAAAAAAATCTATCTACTTACAGCTACTGCGACTTGCAGCCAATTTATTATTGAGATTATTAAACTCTTCTTGTGCAAGCACCAAACGCTGCGATTTTACATCATAGATTTCACGTTTATTCTCCAGTTGATCCTGTGCCGCCGAAAGATAATCACGCAACATTTGATCTTGTACGCTCTTCCATTCTTGTCGCGGATCCTCAAGCTGTGTGCTCTGTGCTATGTGATTGATGTAATAGCGTCCGATGTTTGCATCGTATGCTTCTTCCCAACCGACAGGCAATTCATCGCCTACACAATCTTCAAAAGATTGTGGCTTTGTGTAGCTGCAAATAAAAAAAAAATATATAAGATAAAGTAAATAAATACTTGAGCAGTAGTCTTAATTTAACTCTTCATAACATCATAATCATCGTTAATATTATTATAATCAATGTGCGTATTTATACAAACTAACTAACTTAACAACTATTTTCGAAATAAACAACAAATCGCTAATGAATTTCCGTTGAAATACGCATTCTGCGGCGGCATTTTAAAGTTTTGGTTTTTTTGTAGTCAGTCGAACCAGTTTTTAAGTTGCTGTGCTGATTAGTCGTTGGCCATATTTTTTTCATCTATTCCCACGCCATTTAGGCTTATTGACTTAATTTTTTGTCAACGATAAGATTAGCACAAAAAAAAAAAAAAAAAAATTTAAAATTTTTTTTTTTTTTTAGAAAATAACGACGAAGCTTTTTTTTTGGCATTTCCTGTGATTGTGCTGCAGCTAGGCTAAGGAATTTGCGTTTATCTTTTTATCTATTTTTTTTTTTGGTTAAATAAATTTCGAACTTTCATTCTTTCTTTTATTGCAAATTGTTTACAAAGCCTTTTAGCTTTTTTAAATTTTTTAAAATTTTTTTTGTATTTTGCAACTTTGGAATTTCGACAATTAGACGCCGTTGTTGCTGTCTGTTGACTTTTGCGCTAATCTTATCTTAAACATTTTTGTTTTTAATTGTTTACGAATATTTTGCGGCAATTTATGACGCTCTCCAACTACATAAATAGTTGAACTTGACAAAGCGTATAAAATAAAAAAAATAAAAAAAAAAAAAATACAAATAAAATAGTGCGATATCAGCGCCATTCACATTCCATTGCTAATTGTTAATCTAAAAAAAAATATTTTTAATATATTTTACAGCATACTCAAGAATATAGTTTGCTCGTTTCAAAATTAATATTTGAAAATATTTCCATTCATAAACAAAGCAGAAGATTATTAATTTCATAAGAATTTTAGCATTATTATTCAGATTGAATACACATACAGACGAAACAAAAAAATAGTCTTAAATTACCCAAGATCTCAAAAATGGACATAGAAACAGGGTACATTAAAAATACGGGTCTTCTTATTTTAGATAAAGAACAATCCTAAAGGGTGAGACATATTGTATTTTTTTGACCACCCTAATTTCAATACAGCTTTCGTTAAGGTTTATTCGAATAATTAAAATTGTTCTTCTTCCAAAAATCGAAAAAGAAAAAAAAAAAAAACATGTTAATTAATTAATATTTTTTTTAACTTTTTATTTTTATTAAATTACTAATTAATCATTACCGAAAAATTTTACAAATCCAATAAAATAAAATACCATTCCTATGCGTTCACCTCATAATTCTCTTGTAGTCCATTTCATTGAAACACTTTTCTAAGAATTTTCTTATGCGTTGCGTCGCGCCTCGTGGACTCGACTCATCTCTGCTAAATTTGATAGATTTTTCATGTGAAAAACGATGATTTTGTTTGGTTTTGATCTTGTATTTTGCTTGTAAACTTTATTAAAAAATAGAAATACTTAAAAGTTTGTTCTGTTTATCATATCGTTCGATTTTTTTTTCTTCTGGAGATTTCGATTATTTAACATAAACAATTTTATATATTTGTTTATATACGAGATAAATTGTTTGTGTGTGTTTGTTTTTTTTTTAATATGCTTTAGTCATACAACTGTGGGTAAATTTATTGAACTTTTAAGCTTTAAAAAGTATTCAAAGACTTTTAGTCTGTACGTTCAACTGTCTGACTAAAGTAGACAACGACGTCATTGGGAAAGTTAATTTTGGGAAATAAAAGAACTCTATGCTTTATAAGTTGCCTTTGTTCTTGAAGCTTTAGTTTGGTAGCAATTTTTATGTTACGAAAAATCAGTAAAAATGCATTTACAATTATCGCGTAAAAACTTTGCTATAAGTCATAATACTCAAGTAGGTTGTTGACCATCCAAAAATAATCAATTTAAAAAGCTAAAAATAAATGTTGTTATTCAAAGCAAGAAATTAGTAATGACGCAAACTGAAACATAAATAATGAATTTTATGTCTTATCAATTGACGCATTACTCTCATCATAAGCTTTCATTTTTGTAAATATATCGTATAAATTTTATCAAATTTAAAAACAATTTAGAGATGTGTGTAAAAGAAAAGAATAAAAATCGACAATTTTTGGAGATTAGCGCGTTTGCATTTTTTATATTGTATATCATTCAACGCTCATCTCTAATAGCTACTTTGTATGCATAAAAACAGCAACGCTTTCGATTGCTGTAAACTTGAAACTCGATAACGATACTTTTAAAATGTATTATTATCGTTTTCGATCATTTTAAACTAAAGAACAATTTTTATTAGAACTAAGTCAATCTTTAAGATGCAATATTTAAAAAGAAAATGGTTTCAACTTTCAATTTTAAAATTACAAATTTATTAAAAATACTTATTATAATTGGTATTTATTTTTCATTCCATCAAAATTATTTAATTTTTATTTTTTTTTTTATTTTATTATTATAGCTTTTACTCTTTGCTATGACTAATCAACAAATATTTCACTTTAAAATAATTTTTCGCTTCGTTTCCAACTGCAATTGAGTTTATTGTTTGATAACTTTGAAATCAGCTGTTTTTTTTTCCAATAAACTTTTGTTTGTTATTTTTAATTTATAATTATTTCAAGTGCCCAAAACGGCGTCAGTGACAACAACAACAAATAAATAAATAAATAAATAAGTATATAAAAATGTGAACGTGAGTTTACTCATGGTTGCTCCCATTTGAAGAAGTTTAGAAAAATAAACAAAAGTCATAGACAACTGGGTTTGGTTTAAAATCGGGATATACTTCAATATTTATATAATAACTTAATCTTATCACTTTAAGTAAATCAATTAAAAAACCACACGCAACTTATGAAAATCTGTTAATTGATATTTTTGTTTATTAATTTAAGCAAATGTAAGTCGCTGACAAATCGAATTGCATTGAAAGACATAAACTCAATATGCAGATTTATATGGCCTCAGCTACAGCTACTCTATATGTAGCAAAAAAAAAAAACACTTGTACTTGTGTGTGTGTCGTCGTCATCGGTTTCAAATATCTTCAACAAGCAAAACTTTAAATATAAATCATGCAATTTACATATGTACATCACCACTTGACTATTGTATTCCACGAAATCGGTTATATATTTAGATATATACGAGTATATAACATATTAATAACGTTTAATTAGATCACAAGTGGCTGATGTCGTGCAAAAAGTTTTTATGAGAATTTGTGAAAAAAAAGGTGTCAATATGATTGCAAATTGTATAAAGAAAAACTTTATAACAAATGAAAAGTAGCTCGTGCTGTTTAATTTGTGAGAATTTTCTTTGATTATATACGTTATGAATAGAAGTTTTAATACTCTTCATAATTTTATATGTCATTTGCATTAGAACGCCACATGAGTGTAATCGAAACTGCAAATGAGTACACTCATTTCAAATAAAAAGAAACAAATCATAAATTGTATTTCTTGAAAGTGAAATTAGTTTATAATGAGGCTTTAATAGATACAGTAGCTGTTGCAAAGTATTATATTAGTACAATAAAAAAACTAATCATGAGAGTGAGAGAGTTAAATTTAACTCATTAGCTGCTAGCAACTTTACATTATCTCGAAAATATGTCACTCTCTGTTACAAACATATTAACTAAATTAGTATACAATCCAAAAAATATTTAACTTGCATAAAAAAAAAAAACACTTTGACCTCACAAAAAAAAAAAAAAATGTTGAAACATAAGAAACTCAAGTAGTAAATCAATGAATGAATGAGTAAATGAAATAAAATAAAATCAATGAATCAGCAATTGTTAGATACTTTTTTTTTAGTTTTTGTTTTTCATTTTTTATTAGTTAAACTACTCGACTTTCAAAAGACTTGTCAGCAGAAAATTAACAAGAACCTTCGAGTACATTACGTTTCGTTTCATTTAATTTGTAATAGCTTGACTGAGTAACTTGTGTAAAGTAAAAGTAATCGTAGGGCTTCGTTTAGACACTTGCTATAAAAGCTTTGACTAATTTAATTCTTATTGAGTTTTTTTTTTTTAAGTGCAAAGTATCTAAACGTAGGTAATAGTCAAAAACAAAAATAGTAAAAAGATACAAGAATCAAAAACAACGCTTAAGATCATTTAAAGACATTTATTCGTATAAATTTAATTTCTTTTTGTGTACTTGAAAGGTTTTAACTTAGATCCTTGTACGACTTTCTGTAATTGCATTTTCTTGTGAAACGCAGCTGCATGTACAATTCTTAGGAATATTATTATCTTACATAAAGATTTAGCTAATAAAATTTCAATTGAATTAGACAAAAGTAAAATCAAATTGCTTTCAAGATAAATCACACCTTTTATATAGTCATATAAATTTATATTAATAAAATTTAGTTATGCACTCAACTACATTTTTTTTTTTAGTAAAAATGCATACATGTGCAGCACATTGCTAGTTAAAATTTATAGCAAATTCCTAACTAAAAGAAAAATATTTGTATACCCAAACTTAAGTATGAATATAGCTAATCAAAAGAGTACTTTATTGTCATACAAGAGAGGAAAAAAAAAAAGAAGAAATAAATAATAAATTTAATGTAGGTATATAATATAAAATAGCAAGGGGTCTCAACAACCGCCACATTAAAGCGTGTCGTCAATTGAGTGTTGGCGATCGTGTTATATCGCTGTTAAAGAAAATATGTGGAATTTTTATTTCTTTTTTTTTCTTATTATCAAATAAAAATTATTAGTTTTACTATTGAACCAGCGCTGTTTGTTATAGCGCCCACAACACTTATTTAAATATTATTAGAAATCATTATGACAAGTTTAATCAAAGCTTGGGTACACTGTCTTAATGAACAATAAAATATACTAAGTTTTGTGGTCAAATTTAAGATTTTAGGTTCATTGCTGCTAAAATTATTATCAATAATGTCTGTTATTTCAATTTCTATGGATTTAACGCACTTTTACTTAAGAGTGCCTTAAGGCACTTATGCTACAAATTCTATTTTAAGATTTTAGGTTCATTGCTGCTCAAATTATCATCATATGTCTTTTATTTTAATTTTTGATTTAACCTTTTTAAGGTGCCTTGTTGTAAAATTCTATTTTAAGATTTTAGGTTCATTGCTGCTTAAATTAACTCATCAATAATGTCTGTCATTACAATTTCTACGGATTTAAAGCATTTTTACTTAAGAGTGCCTTAAGGCACTTACGCTATAAACGTCAAATGTATTAATTTTTTATAACAATACATCATATAAAGCTGTTAAAAACTAATTTATGAACATTTTTCGCCCAGTTCTACTGTTCTAAAATTCGCAACATTATCCACGTTATGTCTTCAGAACGTTTGGACTTCAAAATGTTTTTGTTTCTACTATGATGCCCATTGGTAGTGTTAAATGTTTATTCAAATTAAAGTTTACCTTTGTAATAAGTATCAATCGCAATTTTTTAACAAGACAAGATAATAACGTTAAAGTTGTATTCCGACGATCAAATAATTTGAATCAAATTTTGTAAAAAATACCAACAAATGTGAAAATTAAAATTAGTTTTCACCAAATAATGACTGACTGATGGATTATTAGACTAATTTCCTAGTCCAATAAAATCGCAAGATGAGCTAATTGTTCTACAAATTATATTTTAAATATAAATCTATCAGGCGTAATGGTGTAAAAGATTATTTTAAAGCTCCCAAAATTTTTTTTTTTACAAATATTTAAGGCGTTTCACATAAAAAATTTTTTTTTACATAAAGCACGCTAAATTTGAAGTCGATTAAAAGAAAAATAAAAAGAAAGACTGCATAAATTAAATGTTTGTAAACAAAATATTTATGAAGCGCTCTGACGCGTTGTAATAAATTTTGCGCTTAAAGTAAAAATATAAATGTATGAAGTTTAAACATAAATATAAATTTACATACCTACACTCAAAAAACATTTATACAATAATAAAAAATAAAAAAAAAAGAGTCAAACTTAAAAAAAAAAAAGAAACAAGTTTAAACAAACGAAATATTTCGGCATGAATTTGGCGCGTATATGCGCTGCTGTAAATGTATCTGTAGCTGTTTTTGTATCTTTGTATCTGTAAGAAAAAAATATATATATCTATACGCTGCGCTTGCGTGTTTTAAGTTTCATGCGGCCGGTGCTGTTGGTGACAGTTGATAGCTTAGCTCGTTTTAGCTTAGACTTTGACTCAACTTAGCATGCTATTATAGCGCAAAAAAAAATTTTTTTTTTTTTTTGGTACTAAAAAGACAGAGTCGGATGAATGAACATTTAATATTATTATTTAACTGTTTACCATAGGAAAAAACAACGTTGTTATGGAGTCTGTTGACTGCTTATATTATTTATCTTTATTTTTTATTTTTTTATATGCTAATTTGCAGTCATAAAATATTTTGGAATTTTTTAGCATAATCGTTTTTATTTATTTATTTATTTTTCTGTGTCTACTGCTGCTCTTTTTTGCTTGCTGTGTTAATAATTGACATTCTTTTATACGATATTTATTTTTTTAAAGTTATTTTAGCATAAGATATTTTATTTCAGTTTAAATAAACAAATAAATAAATTTTGTTAAGAAACAAAAAAACTTTAAATAACTTTAATAAAATTTATGCTTTGTTGCTATTTGTAATCAACGATTCAATTCATTCATCATACAAAAAAAAAAAAAAATAAAATAAAAATAAAAATAAAACAAATATTTCCAATTTAAATTTGTGTTTTTTTTTTTTTTTTGGCGACATCAATGAGAATTTAATTTTATGACAGCAAAGAATTTCAAGAATTTTTATAAACAGCTTTTTTTGTAGCCAAAGAAAACAGACGAAAACAAAAAAACAAAAAACAAAAAAATGTGCTAAAGATTTGACAAATGTCTGCCCTCATACTACAATATATACACACGTCTGTCTGCCGTTATATGTTTATATAGATAGATGTATCTATAAGTACGCGTTCGACAATCACCTTGACATACCTACATAAAAATATTTCTATATATAAATATGCGAACAACGCTTATAAGATACTTGAAACTTGAAATTATTGGCACAGTTATGTATATTGTATATTATTTAAAGCGAAATAAATAAAAAAAAAATTTAAAGAAAAATAATGACAAATTAAAAATAGTACACACTATACTAGCCAGTTAGTCATTGCCTTCTATGTGTAAATTATGTTGCAGCAACAAGGTTTATATTAAAAGTTTCTAGCACAAAAATATAGTAGAAAAAATAATGCCAATAACTAATGAAACCGCCCTATTCTTATTATTTATTTTTTTTTTTTTTGCTTATCAGTTGAAATATTTTTGTGCTTAATAAAATTACGCTATAAGGTCGCAACACGATACAACACAACTCGTCTTGACAAATACCTTTTGACTATTTTTTTTAGCTAATCTTATCTATTTCACAGCGTAATTTTCTTTTATTTGACTTTTATAGCTTTTTTGTTTAAATATTTGATCAACGATTCTTTACTAAGCAGCCAATGTACTGAGAAATGTTAAGCTTTGTTAACGTCAGAGATACATTTACAAACAAAAAAAAAAAAAAATAAAGCAGAAAACAAAAATAAAATAAAAAAAACGTTAACTCGCCGCATTCCACAGCGTTATTAAAATTATATTACCGGCATTTCCTGCATCACCTTTAGCGCGATCTTACAGATACAAACGTAAATGCGTATGTATGCATGTATGTGTGCAGCTGTAACACTTCAACTTCATTTCCTTCCGCTACGCTACTACAAAACACTGAGAAGACACCTTGATAAATATTTTTCTTTAATTTTTCTTATTGTTTTTTTTTTTTTTTTTTTTAATAAACTCAAATTTTTTCTTAAACGGAAATGCTGCCGCAAACAATTTAAAGCTTATCAATATATTTTTTTTTAATTAATTTTTTTAAATAAAAATGCAGACAAAATTTAACTTTGAATGCATTTTTTAATAATAATAATAATAATTCTTTTAATAAAAAAAAAAAGTCATTGAACTTTTGAAGTAACACGAAGATACAGTGTGGGAGATTTATTTTCAATTTTTTTTCTTTTTTCTAGAAATATTTTTTATTATCAAAAAAACTTGCGGTATGCGCGTATTTTTTTTTTTTACTCGTAAATTTTTTTTCTTGTTAGATAAGCTGTCATCAGTGTTACTTAAGTTTCTTTTCTCTTTTTTTTTTATCAGCTCATAAAAAAAAATTTCACAACGAACATTTCTTTTGGCTTTGTCTTGCTTTTTTTTTTTTTATTGAAGAATGTATTGTACTTTTTATATATTTTACGATATATAATTCTTATATATATGTAAATATCTAGCATTGAAAAATGTTTTAAGCCAAACGCCTACTTTTTGTTCTTTGGCATTTTTTAAGTGGGTGTCAATTACAACAATGAGTGGACAACAGCATAAAATGAGATACAAAAAATTATAATATCTAAAAGCTGTAATTTTGAGATAAACCCAAAATCATTTTTTTTTTCTTTTAAACCAAAATTTATATGCTCTTTTGTGAAGTGTTCTCATAGCAACACGTGACTATTTTAACACCGTCACTAGCTGGTGGTCAGATCCAGAAGCTAACCGTTTCCTGTCTTCATATCAGATAAGTGAATGAAATGTAGAGCGTTGCCTAATATCCGAAAATGGGTGGTAAGTTTATATGGTGGCTACACCCGGTTTTCTTCTAGAAAATAGTCGTTGACCGGAAAAAGCCTAAATTCCAAATTTTACCACAACATCTTTTAAACTGGCCGAATAAATCGTCTAGAAATAAACAGACGGCGGACAGACGGACATGTCTAGATCGAAAACTCTAATCACATAAAACGGTCTACGATGTGTCCTTTAATGTGTTACAAACTTTCTGACAAACTGATAAAATCCCTTTCACACTATGTATAATGGGTATAATGAGTATCAACATTTTTTTTCCTCTTCTCTTCTCTCTCTTTCTTGTATGCGACACATCTTTAATCATCTCATCTCATTTGTTTGCTGCTAGCGGCATTTAAATGCGTGGGTACCGTTGATGGCCAAAAGACATTAGTCAGTAGTAGTGGTAGTATTTGACCAAATTGGCTTTAAGGCCGCTATTGCCACATTTTTATCTTTCTTGTTTTTTTTTTTTGTTCTTTTAGCTGAATTCGTGCATAACTTTTACTAGAAATTTCAAAGTTAATTTATCGAGTTATGCGTGGAAAGTATAGCTTAATATAGATTTCATAGTTAAAATGAAAAAAAAAAAAAAAAAACAAAATAATTCAATTAATACAAAAAAAAAAAAAAAAAAAAAAAATTTCAGCGAGGGCGGCAAATAATATTTTTTTATTTTGTAGCATTCTACTATTTATTCACAAATATCGCTCTTTTCTTTTCCCCTTAGTGTTTGGGTATATTTGTTATTCAACGAATTCCAAAGTTTACAATTGAAATAAATTTTTGCGCCATGTATGTACACAAACTGCATACAAATTAACTATTCGATAGGAATAAATAAAAAAAAAAAATAAAAAAGATACATACAATAGATACATATGAATTTCGTAGAATTTTGTATTTCTACAAGCTTTTTTTTTTTTTGCTATCTTTTTTTTTTATTTTTCGTATTTAATTTATTTATTTTTTTTTTTTTTTTGTATATAAAATAAACTTAAATTGAAATTTATGATTTTTATGACTTGTTGAATGAGCGCGCCGCTCTAGCGCATGGAATCGTGTTTATGTCTATTTACTTATGACGTGCACTGTACTTAATATTGATGTGTGTGCATATGTATCTAGATACACGAATACACGAAAGAATTTTTCAGGGTTACAAATGAGCAAAGTTAAACATAAACAAAAAAAAAAAAAAAATAAAATAAAAAAATACAAAAAAATTTCATTGAACTTCTGTGAGAATTTTTAATTTTTTTAATTTTACATGAATTTTTTTTTTTAAATTGGAATAAACATAAAATAGCCAGCAGCAAGGCGACAATTTGTTTAAAAAAAATATATAAAGCATATTTTGAACAAAAAATTATACATTTCCTTTATCGACGGCACAATTTATACGAATTTCTGTATACGAGAGTTGTTTTAAAAATTTTAAAAAATATAAAAAAATTTTTGGTTTATAACACAAAACATTTCATAGCACTCTCGTAAAAAATGAAACGAAGCATGCATAAATGTATTATATATAAATCTTTTTTTTTTTGCTGTCTTTTGTGGTCATTGATCGATGATGTTTGACGTATTTTGAGTCCATGTATCTTTTCAGAAAGACACAAATATTTTTGCATAAAAATAAAAGTTTTAATATGAAAAACAAAGCAAAAAATCTCCAACAAAAAAAAAATGCCTCCAGAGTTATTTATTTTCTTTTTTTCTTTTTTTGTATTTCATTCTTTAAGCCGTTTTTAAGATAAAGTATCTTAATTGTTGTACAGCGTTCAGCTTTAAAACAAAACCAAGTCATTTATTGATAAATTACTGTATAGATAAAATGCAAAACGACAAAGAAAAGTATTCATAAATGTGTATAAAAGCCATTTCAGCTATAAATAGTTTTATGAAAAAAAAAAAAAAAAAAAAACACATTTTAAATTCTTCGCAAAATATTTCAAAAAAATATTTTTTGCAAAATCGTTTTCAATACGTCAACAAAAAATTTCTGGTATGCTTAAATGTTCAATTTAGCAATTCGGAAAACATTTTGCCACACACCCACCTAAAATTCCTTTTGCAAAAGAATTTATTTTTATTAAAATAATAATAAAATTTCGACCTAGTCACATGTTATATATGATATACATCATGCATATTGTCGTCTGTTATGAATATCTAACTAAATTGTTTGTGCTATAAATGCGCTAATTTTTTTTTTTTTTTTTGACTTTATTGAATTTAAAACAATGTCCACCTGTGCTCTTGCTGACAGTTCATTCCACGAATTTTTTTGATAGTCCGAAAAAAAATAAAGCACAAATATTTAAAATGTACATAAGCGAACGCTTTTTTTATATATTTTATGAATTTAAAAAAGAAAAGTATTTTGTGAAACAAACGGAAAAAAATAATAAAATAATAAATAAAAGCATACAACGTTGACAAAGTAGCTAAATAATGAAAACGAGCATGCGTTTGCCGTTGCAAAAAAAAAAATAAATAAATAAATAAATAAAATAAAAAAGATATTGTATATCAAACTTACAACTAAAGTTTTATTGTTTTCTTTTTTTTTTTGCATGCTTATAAGAGATTCCCATTAGCATATTTTTCTTATTCTTTCAAATGGCTATAAGACTCTCAGATTGGAACTAAAATACTTAAAAAATTTTGCCCTACCTTAAAGTTTTTGTTTAGAATTTTAAATTGATATAAATATTTTTAAAGCTTAACTAAGATAAATAGGTACCATATTAAATAATCCACATTTCTCATCGAGCTGCTGAAACATATATTTTCAAAAATCATTTAAAAATCGATTTTTATACTCAAGACACTAAATTTATTCAAATTAATTTCTCGGAATTTGACATATTTCTTTAAACAAAAAAAAAATGTAGCTTGTGTTCTCACCAACAACAGATACATTTTTTGTAAGCCAGCTTTAAACAAAATTCCTAAATACAAAATTATTTAAAACAAGGAATGCCAAAAGCAAAAATTGCAGCAATTCAAAAAAAAAAAAAAAAAAAAATTTAAAATGTATCTGAGTATCTTTTAGCTTGCGCGTATAGCTTTAAGTATAGTTTTTTTTTGTTTTTTTTTTCATACTTGTATCTGCGTGATTGTTAGCAATAATTTGCTGTCGTCGACGTAGTCGTCAGACAGAGCGCACGTCTTCTTGCTGAGATAGTTGTTGCATACTGCTTCTGATTCTTCTTCTTCTTTTTCTTATTTATTGTTGTTGTACACTGTCATTAACAAACAACTGTTGCGACCTTCACATACCAGAGCAACCGAACCGACAGCGCGCAGCAAAACGCTCAGAACAACAAAAAAAAAAAAACAAAAACGACAAAAGCAACAACAAAAACTACAGCCAGAATGTATCTATAGTATACAATCTTTAAAGTATATTCTATCTATACAATTTTATATTAAAAATAATAAAAAAAATATTAAAAACAAAGCTTACAAAAAAAAAAAAATTGTTTTTACTATAAAACGTGCAGCGACGTCGGCATCTGATAGATTGTAAAAATAAAATAAAAAAATAAAAATATTTTATATATAAGCATTCTACTCACTCACTTGTGGCGAATTAAAGTCGCATTATGAGTTTGTTTTATTATTGCACATATGACAGCTTTATGTATAGATACATACATACATACATGAATAGCTGGACATAGCTGCATACATACATACATTTAATGCATATATTATCGTTACAGATACAAATGCAATGGCTCATAAGATACTAATAAGAAGAAAAAAAATGTATCTGCTGCGCATTTTCTTGATGTGATTAAACATATATATGTGTGTGTGTATGCATATTCTCGTCGCATTCCTTTGCAAGTTTGTTGAAAATATATACATTTTTATAGAAATATTTCATTTAATTTTTTTTTTTTTATTAAATATTTCTGCGGAAAAATCATTTCTGTTTCGCAGTTTTTTTTTTTTTTTTTTTTTTTTTTTTGTGCGCGCGTTATGCATATTTTCAACAGGCATGAAAAATTTTAATTTTTGAAAAATCTTTTGCGCTTCTTAGTAAAAATATAGATACAAATATGTACCTACATATAAATATATTAGCAGCAACATTATACATTTTTATATATATTTTTGAATAGAACGAACCGAAAAAAAATATACAAAATCTGTTCTCTATAAAAATAACATAGAAAGAAATATTTTTGTCTAGTTAAACGTTCAAATTGTGGAATCCTTTGAAAATATTGTTGAAACAAATAAAAAAGAATTCATTAGAAACGGCATGCCGCATGTCAAATGAGGCAATTAACATTTTTCTACAAAAAAAAAAAAAAAAAAAAATAATAATAATAAGAATAAAAATAATAATAGTGAAAAAAAAAACAACAAATCTTTCAAACGATATATTTACGTTTCTACCGGCAAAAGTGATGTTGGCTCAAAGCAATTTTTTTGTTTTTCATCTTTTTGTTTTTAATACAACCAAAAAGTAAATAGAGTTCGTGCATATTTTTACACAACCAAAGTAAATGTGCGCTTCAAATGTAAATTAAAAAGTAGAAGAAGATTCTTAAACATTACACGCCAAAGCTTTGACTTTAAGACATAAAAAAAAAAACAATTCGTAAGCAATACATTTTTAATTGATTTACTTATTTTTTGACCAACCCAGCATGCCTAAAAACTAGTTTATTTTTTTTTTTTAAGATCAAATATTTTACGCAGATATTTGAGTAGAAAATGTTTTTAATCAAATTTTACAGCTTAAAACTATTTAATATTTTCTTTTTCAATTTTTAATCGATAAAATTTTAATCTTAATGTCAACCATGACATTACAAAACAAAAGTATCTACATCTTATACACCACATTACAAACTTAATGACAAATCTATAGTATGCCATATCAAATGTCATGCGTAAAGGGTATAAAAAATTGTATAGAATAAAAAAATAAAATAAATAATAAAAAATTTAGAACTTGAAAGATTTGAAAAATAAGTTTATGATACGCTCGTGGCATTCCATTGTGGTTATTTTTTTTCTCTTATAATTTTTTCAAGCTTTCTGATTAACATTTTTTTTTTCGCTAAATATTTTTTTCATCTATGGTCATAATGCCAATAGCCAGACAAGCCGAAAATGGACAAAAATAGACATATTTGGCTATAAAATAATTTAGCAACATTCTTTATTTTTTTTTTATTATAAATTTTTTATTTGTGGCGCGTGTAGCTAAAAATATTTAACAAAATAAATAAACAGAATTATATAAGCCTTCTAATTTTTTTTTTTTTTTTTGCTTATTTAGTTTACTAATAAATACCAAAACAACTCGACAGAAAAAAAAATGTTGTATATACAAAATACCTAATGTATCTGAAGCTAAGATATAAAAAAAAAAATAAAAAAATATGTGTATGATCATTACTCCAAAGCAAACAAATAAACAAACAAACATACAAACATGCATAAATAACTTCAACGCTAAGCGAGGGAGGGAGTAAAGAAAAAGCAGGGAGCGACGACGACGACGACGTTAATAGTCAGCGGGAAAATTCGAAGCGTTGGAAAGGCAAATCAAGTCAGATAGATATACTCGTAGTATACAATAAGAAAAATATGCAGAGTTGCATGCAGCGCAATGCAATGCAATGTAAAAAAAAAAAAATGAAAAAAAAAAGAAAAAAATTTCAAAAAGAAAAAAATGTATAAACGTTGACTGCGCTGCTGACAGCAATAACGTTGAACCGAACAAGCGAACGCGCTACGCTGCGCCGGCAGCGATTCAGGAATGTGGTTTTGACAAGTTCTTCTAAAAATGTACGGGGCAACTTTGCTATTTGCTATGAACAACAACAACAACAACAAAAACAACTAAAGGAGCGATTGAACGACAAACGTACGATTAAAAGCAGAAAAACAACATATATATGTATATACACAAATACACACATACACACACATAAATACACATAGATACAGATACAAATGTATCTGCTGCTGTACATAGTTGCATTCGCGCTAGTTGGGGGCAAAAGCAAATGCAATGCAGTAGTTGAGTGAAGAGACGAAACGAGAAGCGTTAAAGACGCAAGGAGTGAAAGAACGAGCGAGAGCGCGAGTAAACGAACGAGTTAAATGTATTTTCTGTTGAAAATAGGCTGACTTGACTTGTTGCGTGCTCGCTTGCACTTATTATTTGCTTTACGGTGGAGGGGCAGAACGCCGGCAAAGCAGCATATTTTGTAGGAAAAATATTTTTGCTCTTGTTGTTTTTTTTTTTTTTTTTTGTAGTAATTGAATGCAAGTGAGCAATGTGATTGCCTTGCTGCATTCAAAAGCAATTTCTGTTTGCATCGAGCGTTCTGCGCGCTGCATTGCATTGCAATGCGCTGCGTATCAGTTTATTTTTTTTTTTTTGTATATACGCGTGTTTATGTATTTGATATTGTTATACGTATGTATGTATGTGTGCATTTATTAAAGCAAAAATATTTCGCTTGAACTGCATTTTATGGGAGCAATTTCGTTTGCGTTTGCGTTCACGCGTTCGTTAGCTTGTTTGGCTTGCTTGTTCTTTTGCTTTTTGCATTTTTAAATATTTTTTAATTAATTTTTTTTTTTTTTTTTAATTAAAATTTACATATTTATTTTTTATTTGTTTTATAAAAAAAAAAAATAATATACTTGCTTTAAGTTTAAAAGTTCATAAGAAAATATTTGTCTTCAAATAAAACAAAATATCATCATAGATACTTTCTAGTATATACTAAAAAAATTACACATGACTATTATACACTTCTCTTTTTGAGTAAAGTTCTTTTTTCACCTCAAATGTTCATTGCTTTTATATATTTACTCCCGCTGCGGCTGTTGCTGCTGCTGAGGCTGTTGCTTGTCACATTCGCATTGGTGCATTCTATTGCTGCAATGCAATCGCCATTACATATCCTCAGATTGCTACATGTACATATGTATGTACAGTCATGTGCAGAGAAATAGTGCAACTATTTAAAGATTCATTTGCATTAGTCAGCAGCAAGCAAACAGCTGTTGCTGTAGTAGAACAGCTGATTTTGTTCAAACAAAAAATAGTTCTATTCGAAAACGAAACTAAATGCTTTGGTATTTTTCTTTAAATGTGGTTAAATTGCTGATAATTAAAGCAATTAGAGGTAGTTGCACATAAGGTGTAATTCCAAATAGGAAATTACAATTTAATTGAAGCCTCAAATTTGAGAGAATGTGAGAAAAATTTATATCCACGTAAAAGAAAATCAAAGTATCAGTTTTCTAGGCATTGCGACAATAGCGTGAGAAAATATTTGAAAGATTAAATTCGAATTATTATGAAATCATCATAGGGTATCTTATACCATTAAGTAGGCATTAAGTTTAAAGTCCCTATAATGTAAACTATGGACTGGAGCGAGGTATGGAGCGCAAAACGAAACTTGAATTGGAGCAATAAGTAAAATTATCTGGTTGCTCATGTGATTAGGGATCTAGAACACGGAGCAATGGATCAGAGAACTATTTTTTAAAGTAAGATTGACAGTTCAGAAAAGTTTTGTAAAAAATACCAATAAATGTTACTAGAAACAATCTATGTCCCTATTTTCATGACAACAATTTGTATATACAGCGCAAATATTTCTCGACAGGGGGCAGCAATAGTAACAGCAAAACAAAACAAAACACAAAAAAAATATAAGCAGCAGCAGCAATTGCTGCAATTCCATTGCTGCCACATAACACCGCATGCCGCCGTTTGTTGCACCACACGACACTATTCAGCTAGCAATTGCAATGTTTACACTCTTTGTTTTTTTTTCCTCTATTTTTTCACATTTTTTTGCCTTCTATGCCGTCGTAGTCGTCGTCATCATCATCATCGTCGTCGTGTAGCTGCAACAAACATTACAGCAGCAGCAACAATAACAACAACAACAACAAAAGCAACGTATAAAATGTTCTTATTTATTTGCAATTTTTTTTCTTACCGCGGCTGCTGCTGTCGCTGCTGCAACTCCTTAGTTTTTCTTGATTTTTTTTTCATTTTCATTTTATACGCTTGCATTTGCTTTGACATGAATGTCAGCTTTGTGCATTTAAGCAGTATAATCAACTTTTTTTTCTTTACTACAACAATTCTACCTATTTTTTGTTTTTTTTTTTTTTGCTGTTGTTGCAAACTCTAAAGTTGCTATTCTCTACAACGTTGCTGTTGTTATGTTCTTTCTTGTACTTAGAGTTTTAGTGTCTTAAGCCGGTTCGGTTTACTATTCTTTTTATATGTATCTATGTATGTAGTTATCTATGTATATAGCATATAGTTTCGATACAATATATACATACGTTTATAGTAAATAAAACAATGCACATGTTGTTGTTTTTGTTGCTGTAGCCATCAAATGTTATTGTCATTGTTGAAATGTTGCTGTTTGTTTGTCAACGATATTTCATTGTTTCATTCGCTTTTAAAACTCTTTTTTCAATCTTTTTTTCTTTCGTTACTATATTTTTTTTTTTTATTGACAGTTCGAACAAAGTTATTGTAGCGCTTAGTCTGTTTATTGAGTTTAAAGCTTTTAAAGAATTTTTTTTTTTTTTTTTGTATTCATTTATAAATATTTTTTTTTTTTTTAATCTTATCAGTCAAAAGGCATACCAACCAATTGACCCATAAAATATAAAAACAAAACAAAAAAAAACAAAAAATCATAAATTCCAGCTTAAATGTATAACTCAGCAGCAGCAGCAAAGTTTATGCAGCAACAAAATTAAATATATTTCAGCGTAAACATTTTGACAGCTTTTTATACCAGCACGATTTCCATTATGTTTGACATATTTACGCACCAAAATGATACAAAGATACAATCAATGTAAACGGGAGATGTCGTAGAAGTGCGCAGGCGGCGAGCATAGTATGGAAGAGTTATCGAATTTAATGCGCTATAAAGTAAGCATTCAAAGAATTCAGCAAAGCCAGAAATAAAAATAAAGTAATATGAACAAAAAAAAAAAAAAGAAAGAAATATTGAAAGGAATTTTAAGAATGCAAACGAAATAAAAAAAAAAACTCAAATCAAAACAAGGCTAAAAGTAAGGCTATGAAACAAGTCGAATATTTTATACACTTCGACTCTGCAGAGTCAGTTGTGAAGTGTGTTTGAGTATGATCAGCATAAAGTTGCGTTCAGATACGCAAATATTTTGAATCAAATTTTTACAATTTAATAAAAACAGTTTTCATAATAAAATTTAACAAACTCAGAAAATATGTAGGGTACAAAGTCAAAAAAAAAAAAAAAACATTTTTTTAAAAGCCACGACAACAACAACAATATCCTTTACTTGATGTGGCTGCTTGTCTGTCTTATCACTTCATTAGGCTATAAATTCGACAAAAAACATACACACAGGAATGCGCATAGCTGTATATGGTGGACAGCAGTAACAACAACAACAATAACAAAAACAGATGCAACAACGGCAGCAGTTAAGATACTTTAAAAAAAAAGTGAACAGCACAACTAAAAAAAAAAAAAAAAAAAGTAACCAAATTCCACATAAATTCTTTATATTTTTTTTTAAGCTTAAGCGTGTAAGCGACTTGAAAGCTGCATTTTTATTTTATTTTTGTATCTTTTTTTTTTATTATTATTATTGAACAGAGCCAACCACAAGCTACATATCAAGCGACTTAATCACCAAAAGCAAAAGCAACAACACGCAACAGATATAGCAAGATATACTATATAGCAGCTACAGCTGCAACCAATTCAGAGTTTAAGATACAAAAATATGCAGAGCAAAGAATAAAGCGCAGATACAGATACAGTTGCCCTTAAGCCGGCTGCTTGACTGTTGCTGCTGTCTGTCTGTCTGTATGTCCGTCTGTCAGTTATGCTGCATATTATAGAATTATAAGTAACAATAATTATGCAGCAGCAACATAAAACCGATACACAAAACAGCAGCAACTTTGAATGTTGTCTACAAAACAGATACAGATACATTGACGACGACAACTGCGCGACTTTACGTTCCATCCAAGCGCATACGCGTGCGCATTTGTGTATGCGTATTTATTCTTTTTTTCTTTCTTTTTTTTTAACATCTCTTCATGTATTATATGAAGTGGTTTAATGTGAAAAAAAAGAGAAGAAGAAAAAAAAAAAAAAAAAAAAGCGAATGAACGACGCACATAAAAAGAATATGTTGCACACAATGGCATTCAAAGTGCTACTGAAAAATAATACAAAAGATGCAACAGCAGCAGACTACAAAATAAAAAAAAAAAAAAAAAGACAAAATAAAAGAAGACTTCCATACAGCAGCAACAGATACAGATACAAAACAAAAACAAAAAAAAAATGCTTCCCCAACGCACAGAGGCTTCTTCTTCGTGTAACTTGGCGTTGTCTAAAGGCAACATCGTAAGAGGCACGCATGCGCAGATGCAAACATAAAAGTTACAGATACAAAAAAAAAAAAAAAAAAAAATCGTTGCCTTGGGTGTGAGAAAACATGCATACACGTACGTGCAGCAGTGCATTGAATCTTTATAGCTTTCAATATGTAACGTTAGAAAGGTGCTCAAGTTTGTCAGTTCTAAAAAATTTGCTTCACCGCAAGGAATTATTGCAAACGCAGATACATTTTTGTATCTAATATGTACATTGTAAAAGATTATTGTATAATATTTTCGATTAAAATAAAACCCATTTTAAGCATGACTCAGTAATAATGATAAACACATTTTTTTAACTTCCTGCAAAAAAAAAAAAAAATATTTCATATAAAATTTATTACATTTAAAATTATTGCTTCAGTTGACAGCGAAGATTGCTTCCTCATATCAAAAGAAAATTCCAGCAGAAGAAAAAAAATTTATCGCTTGGATTTTTTTTTTTTTTTTGCTTATGTGCAAAACTATCTCACAGCAATTTATCTTGAGTATGCACATTCCTGCGCATTTTTATTTTATTTTTGTACATTTTTTTTTCTGCTCAGTTCATACTTTTCATTTGGTTTTAAGGTTTTGTTTTTTTTGCATGCATGCATTCAAAGCAATTTTTGTTGTTATGGAAAATTGCTACCTTTGCTGTTGGCAACAACATAAGCGCATATATCACGATCAAGTCAGCTAGCCAGTAAAGACAGACAGACAGACAGACAGACAAAACAACCGGCTAAAGTCAATGCAGTTCAGCTTTAAAATTGTCTTATAGCTTAGCCAGTTTAGCTTTGCTTAGCTTATGTATATATGAAAAAGTATCTACATACATATAACACTCACTCACTCTGCTTGCTTGCTTGCTTACTCTTGATGACGATCAGTATAAACGCCTTTAGTGACCGGCCGTAAGCGCGTGTTCACGTTCGCATACGTCGTAACTTTATAAAAGTATCTATCATTTCGAATGTATCTGCATATGTGTGTGTGTGTATATTTGTTGGTGCAATTGCAACAACTGCAGGGAAAACTTAATTTTCTGCTCACGTTTGCAGGAAAAAAAAAAGCGTGTAGAAAAACGAGAAAAAAAATACCTTAAGAATGACAGCTGAATTATTACAAATCGATACTTGGGCGCTCTGTACTTATTAACATTGTTGTACGAGTAGTTTCTGTTGAATGTTGGCTTATTTAACTTGATTGGTCTACACAGCCCGGTCTGCTCTGGTCTGGTCTTTGGTCTCTTTGATCAGTGGTTGTAAGAGTCTGGCATTCAGTTGAAGTTGAAGGATATGCATACATATTATGTAGGTATATATTTTTTTTTAATGGTAATAAGAACTGACAGCGACAATGAAAATATAAATTATTGCAACAATGCAAAATCAAAACAAAAAAAAAAAAAAAAATAAATAAAAAATAGATAAAAAGTAGCTTATATGTAGATGTAATCAAGCATAAAGCTTTTACTGTCAATCATTAATTAACTTATTAATGCCATTTAACTTATTAAAAAGTTTTCATGTTCTTTTTTTTTGTATCTTTTAAAAGAATACGAAATTTTTTAAGCTAATAAAACAGTTGCTAATTGACATTAAATGATTAAAAAGTCAAATATTTTCTTTATAATTTAATAAAGATTTCTTATCAACGTAGAAACACAATTAAATTTCAAGTGTTTCCAGCAAATTTCGTAGAAAAATTTTAATTAAAATATGTGTACGGAATTTTCAGTATATTGCATTTGATAAAAATTATATCAAAAGGCAAAAAAAAGCACAAGTGTCGCGGCTAGCATAAATGCGAAATTGCAGAGAAATGCATGTAGGTTTTATAGATACTCATGAGAAGTTGCATGCAACAAGTGCAACAACAAATACATGTGTAGTATGTATCTCTATAGAACCGATATATGTACGAGTATGTACATAAACGCTTGTATATAATAAGTAAAATAGCAGACATAAGATTGTCTAAGCTACGCTTTAAGCAGCACAAATGATGACAGGAAAAACTCTAAAGACGACAAGCGACATAAGACGTCGACGACTACGACGACTTCGACTACGACGATGATAGCATGTTGCAAAGTGCCAAAGTAAAAAAAAAAATGTATTTAGCTACGACGACGACACGACAACGACAGCGACAAGTAAAGAAGAACAGATAGTTGGAGTAAGCGCGAAAAACTGCAAAGAAAAGCGAAGCGACATTTTTTTTTTTTTTGCTTCCAGCAACAAAGATACAACAACAACAAAAGAAAAATTATCTTATATATGTGTATGTATGTAAGTACTATGAAGTATCTATGTGCAACACCAACTGCGCGCATCTAAAACAGGCAAAACATGAAGCAGCTTTGTACATAATCGATGTATATAATGCATATATATATACATATATACTATTATAGACGTTGGACAAGCAGGCAGGCAGGCAGGCGTACATACTGGCAATTTTATGTGGCAATTGTAGCTACTGCTGCTGCTGCTATTGCAAGTAGAAAATATGCACATACAAGATACATTCATGTATGTATATATACAGAGATACTTTTGCTGCCGCCAGATTTGGTTTGACGCAGAGTAAAAGCCAGAAGCCGGTCTTTTCTGTTGCTTTTGTTGTTGTTGTTGATGATGATGTTGGCTGACATTGTCGCTAGTGCTTTGGAAAAATTGTTGCTATAGCCTGCGTAAGCGCGTTAGTGTATCTGTTGCACATAGAGATACATATGTACATGCTTTAAGGTATGCTGCTGCACACTGCAACAACTACTCTGCGCGTAATCAAATTGTAATTCATGACTTTACACTGCAGCCGCAGCAGCAAAGCAACAGCAACTTCAACAGCAAAAATTTTTAGCTGCTGCTGCCCCTAAGTGGAAATACTTGTTGCACACAAATACGCTTATAAATATTTTCCACTTGGTTTTCCTCATTTTTTTTTTTTTTTGCATTTTGCTTTTTTTTTTTTTTTTTTTTTTTTTTTTTTTACAAAAGTTGCTATACATATAGAGATACAACGCTTTTCTTTATGTATGTATCTATGTTTATTTGTATCTATCTATGCATGTAAGTATGTATATATAAAATGCAATGCAATGCATAGTATCTCTACATATCTGTAGTTATGAAAAAATGCAGTTTAGCAGCTTTTCTTCTTTTAGCCTGGTGCTGCTAATGTTGTTATTGTTGCTGCTGTTGTTGTTGTTGTTGTTGCATTTTAAATGCTAAATTGAATTTTATGCTAAAAATGTAAAAACTCAAATCCACATGCATTACATTACAGCGCAAAGATACTTGTTGCTACTTATGCATATTTATACTGAAACCATAACTAATGTTATACATATGCAGCAGCAACGCATTTTGTCTGGGAATTCTATTTTGCTTTTATTTATTACTATTATTATTATTATTATTAATATTATTATTTTAACCATTTGCATTGCGCAAAATGTCAAAGTTTGTTTGGAATTTTGGGCGCAGCTTTTATTAGTTTTTTTTTATAATCTTTTCAACTATTTTGCTTAGTGTGCAACGCTATTTGAAAAATATTTTTTAAAAATACCAAAAAATATTTCACAATCAACAAACCTACAGCACGTATATTTTATTATTATTTTTTTTTTTTTGTACAAAAAGAGAACTTATCAATATTTGAATAGAAACCATATATACCAAATATAAATATATTTAGAGTTATCAAAACATTTATGCAGCCGCCTATCAGAAGAAAACATGAAAGAACGCTGCAGTCGTGTAAACTCGACTAAGAGTTACTCTGTACTCATTCAACCCTGTACCCAGAGGGTTAAAGGGTGTATTAAGTTTGTGCAAATGTATGTAAAAGGTAATGGGTAGCATGATATACATATATTCTTGATCAGCTTTAAAAGAAGAGTCGATATAGCTATGTCTGTCTGCCCGTTTGTCTTTCTGTCCTGCTGTCTGCCGAATGAGAGAGATTATCTCAGAGACTATAAGAGATAAGGCTACCATATTTGAAACTTAGACTGTCCTAAGCCGCCAAATGTGGTTTTTGCGTAAAAGCTTCTTTGTGTCTAATTCTAGGAACTTTAAATTTAGTATGAATTATGCCTATGGTAGTCTCAATGAAATATCCCAATATGGGTAGGACACAAAAAAATTTAGATATAGCTCCTATACAAATTTACTCCATTTTTTTTTTTTTTTTTGTTTTGTATGAAAATTCAATACAATAGTAGTGTGCTAAGATAAGACTTAACTTAAGGTACATCTAGATTGGGTAAAGGGTATCTTGCAGTCGAGCATTTCTGAAATTTTATTGTGTTTAGCATGAAAATATAAGTCTGTGATATTGGCATTTCCATTAGAAAAAACAAAAATTTGATCATAAAAAAAAAAAAAAAAAAAATTGGTTATATTTGTTTAAGGGGCTAAAAGTTGTTTGACCATACCGAACCAAAGAAATGGTGAATTTGTATATGAGGTACTCCTTAAAATGAGGCTAGAAAACCCTTGCTCGGGAGAGTTTAAGCTTTAACTATAGTGGCTCCACAAACTTTAACACCCGTTTTCTTATGCAATTTAGAATACTTTATTTATGCAATCATTTGTTTTCGTTTGCTATATTTAAAAAAAAAAAAAAACATTTTATTAAATTATATTAAAATACAAAAAATTTAAAACACAAAAATTCCTTTTGAAAATGCCGAAAAGAAAAAGATTGCTATAAACGGCGATAAGGAGTATAGTAATCATGCCAGTTCAACAGCTCTGCTGCACGTCTTACGATTCAACCAATTTTGATTAAACTATTTCAAGGGAACAGTGCAATTTATAGCGCAGAGTTTCAGATGAACCGTAAGATTGCAATTGAAAATATATAAAAATATATAATTTTAATAAAATTATTCGCATAAAGCGTATAAACGATTCGTTGCAACTGAGACAAAAAAATATTTGCCTCATATTATACGAAATATTATTAACAATTTATTTAATTACAATTTCGAATTCGAATTCGATATGCGATGTATGTATGGCTGTGTTGTTTTTGTTGCTGTTGCTGTGCTACGCTGCTGTTTAAATACTTTTAATTATTTATTAGTATTTGCACGTCGCGCGCATATTTTTGTTTCAATATTTATTTCAACATTTTTTTCCCATTGCCTTATTTGATTCGAATTGAATTGAATTGAAATGGTTTGAATTGAAATTAGTAATTGTTGCCGGTAGCACGACGGCGCGCTAAAATTCCAATAAGCCATAAATAAATATATTTATACATATATATATTTCTCTCTTCATCTCTCTCTCTCTTTCACTCTTTTCTTATTACTGTGTTCGTTTGTTTTTTTTTTTTTTTTTTTTGGTAAGTTTGATGGCAGACGAAACATGCGGCGGAGCAGTGGAGCATAGCAGGCAGCAGGTGCGAGCAGCAGCATTTGAAAATAATGAAAAATATTTTTCTTGTTTGTACAACTTTTGACTTTGGAATTTTTAACATTTTTTTATTATTATTATTATTATTATTTTTGCATAAATAAATTGAGAAAAAAAAAAGAATAAAAAAATCGGGTGAGCAAACAGCAACGTACAAAAGTCGGGACAGTTGCAGAGTATAGCGGCGTGTAGCATAATGGCTGCTGCTGGTGGTGCTGTAAGGGGGAGCGCGACAATAAGAGTTATTTACGCGCTTAAATTGTTGTTTTGCAAGTTTTGTTACTAAAAAAAAAAAAAAAAATTTTTTTTTTTCGCTTTCATTGTTGTTTTTGTTGTTGTTGTAGTCAAATATGCTAGTTAAACTATTCAGTAAATAAAACTAAATAAATAAATAAATAAATTTGTTTTATGTATGTATCTGATAAAAATATGTACACGAAACGAAATATTTCATAAAAATATGCACGCGCTGAATTTTCAATGTTATTTTTAAGCTATAATTTTACTAATTATGTTTATTTTTAAATTTTATAACCGTAGAAGGGTATATTAAACTTGAGCAAATGTTTGTAAAAGACAGAAAGAGGCATGAAAAACCTCATAAAAAATATATGTGTTATGGTTCAACATGGAGTGCTATAATGTAAAATCTATCATCTCGGAGATTACAGAAGGTAATGCAATTGGAAGTTAAAATTTCAATTCCACTGAATTTATGTTTAGCAAATTTTTTTTTAATCCAACATAAATTTAATCCCAATTGTTAATAATTATTTTTTTATAAATTTAATTTAAAAATATTAAAATAAAAAAACAAAGATTTTAAACGTTAGGACATCCCAAAAAAGTTTGGCATAAATCGCTGAAGATCTATCCTTGGTAATTATTTGAAAATCAATCTTGAACGTTTTTGAATAAAAAAACATAAAATATGATCCAAAATAATGAAAAATTAAGTGTTAAACGAACTTAAGATTATTAGTTCGATCTTAGTTATCTAACAAGCGTCAATTCTTAGATTTCGTTTGCTGCAAATAAGATAGAAAATAGATAGCGATGGATAATACTTTCACCATTAAATATTTGCCCAGACTCAAGAAAAATAAAATAGCAATAACTAATTCACACTACCAACGTATATGATTAAGTTTTTAATTTATGCATTTCAGCTTTAGGCTTTTTTTTTTCAATTTGGGTACATAAGATATTTTTATCGTTTTTTTTTTAATAGCATCATTTTTTTTTTTTTTTGTATCTTAAAGATAAAGTAAAGTCAACGTAGCGAAAGTAAACGGAAAAAAATATATTTTAAAGTCCTTAGTTATAATAAAATTTATTAAAAACGCAAATATGCATTTGTATTGTATAAGAAATGCTTCCATTTTATATTTCATTCAACATTTAAAGATCTTCAAAATGTATCTAATTTATTTTTTTAATTATAATTTTATTCTTTTCTTAAAAAAGAATAATAAAAACAATTGAAAAAAAAATTGCATAGAATTCTGCGCTACCAAAAAAATTTTCCAGTTTAAATTTTGGCAAAACAATAAAATAAAGAAAATAAAAAATTTTAAAGAAAATGAGATTTCATGTTAATTGAAAGCAAAAAAAAAAGAATCCAAAAAGCAACAAACGCAAACACAGACAAAATAAAATAATGCTCCATCTGTTTCATTTTCAACAAACACCAGCAACAACAAAAACAAAAAATAAATAAAACAACAACATCAAGAAAATGAAAAAATGTATCTTTTTTTTTTCTTTTTGTTTTATTTTTTTTTGTAAAGAATTTCAGAAATCAATTATTTCGAAACTGCTAAATTCCACGTTCATTTGCAATTGTTTATTATCGTATGGAACGCGTTCGCTCGCCTTGTCTTGTCTCGTCTGTACGTATGTCCGTTTGTCTGGCTGTCTATCTGACCGATCGACTATAAGATAGACAGCTGGACAGCAGTAGAGAGGTGAAGCGTAGTGAACTGACAAGCGTACAGTAAGACAAACCGACAGACAGACGAACAGACAGACAAACGATCGAGTGAGCGAGTAAGCGAATAAACGAACGTTCGAACGCCAAAACCAAAAGTAGCTCCTCCATGTATTTTTTTTTTTTTTTTTTTGTATTTCATTTTTGCTTTTCTCGCTTGCTGTTTTGAGATACATTCGATCTTTGTATGCGATATACATTACGCCTTATTGTATCTATATGTATGTATGTATGTTGTTGGAATGTTAGCAGCTTGCAAGTGTATATGTGTATGTGTGTGTGTGTGTCTGTTTGTAGAGAGTATTTATGTATGTTTTTAGCTATAGTTTTTGTTGTTGTTATAGTATGTAGCGCTTACTTTTAGCAAGCTTTATATTTAACTTTTGCGCTCTCGCGTGTACTTGATTTGTGCGCAATGTCAATGTCCGTCCATCCGTCTGTCTGTCTTTTAGTTGGTACAACTGTATGTCCATTCATCTGTCTTGTCTGTCTGTCTGTCGTACTGTCCATGCTTGCTGTTTTTGTTATTGTTAATGCCGCTGTAAATGTATATTTAAGTTTCATTTCGAGTTCAGTTATACTCGTACTCTTAATCATCACATTGGAATGTTTGCTCAAGTATTTCGTATATCGTTTTGCAGTTTTTTTGTTTTTGTTAATACACTGCAAAAACTGTTTTTATAAAATAATCTTTTTTTTTTTTTTGATAGGTTTGTAACACTTTAAGTAATTAGATTGGCATCAAATATTCATTAAATTTATAATTATAAAAGACACTAAAAGGCAAACCAAGAAGTAAAATTTAAAAAAAATTTTAAATTATCAAGCCTGTTCCACATTTCAATTCGATCAAATTTTTCGGAATCAGCTGTTCCTCTGGTTAGGTATTTTTTTTCTTTTATTTTTTTGACCTATCCAAAAGTGTACAAAAACTCTGGTTCTCCTTAAAGTCTTTATGTTGCCTGCTGGGGCTTATATTTTTTTAGACTGCCTTTTTTTTTTTTTGAGTTGTTTATGTTGTCATTTAATTTTTTTTTATTTTTTATAAATTTATTTATTTTGACTTTTCAATTTTTTTTTCGGGGACATCTGAAACTAAAATTGTTGTCCCCTAACATTGTCGTCGCTATGTCTCTGAAAGTCTTGCACGCCTACACACATCCGATACATACGATATTCGTACAATTATATAGACCTTCAGTGTATATAAAAATATATTTAAAAATTTAAATTTAAAAAAAGTATCTTTATATTTATTTTTCCTCTCAGATAGTTTTTTAAAATGACACACGTCTATGTACCTGATATCGACGTAATTTTGCAAATTGGAATGCGTTAAATTCCAATAACAATTTATATGTATCTCTTTTTAAGCAATTCATTTTGCGGTTTTGACGTCATTAACAAAGTATGGCATATTTTTTAATAAAAAATGTTTGAATATAAAAGTGTACCAATATGCACGTATTTCGATTGTAAAATATTTTTTGACGTAGTAATGTGAAAAGTATTTTAATGTGCTAAAAAAAAAAAAAAACTTAATGCAATAAAAATAACAACAACAACGCTCTCTTGACAGATGTCAAACATACCAGCAACATGAGATCACAAAATCAGTGCAACAACAACAAAATCAGTTCAAGTAAAATTAAAAAAAAAACTGCAATCAAATAAATTCGACTACAAGATACCCTGTACTCAATAAATCAGTGATTTTAGATACATTTTTTTTAATAAAATTTGATTTGATCATATTTCGTTTGGCTAGAATGGATTTTAGTAAAACTATTTGACATATTTTAGCAGATGTATTTTCAGTAGATATCTTTGGACTAAAGCTCATTCGCTTTGACACTTACCAAGCTTATTTCTACAAGTAACATGCCCAAAAATACCATACTATATACCCTATAATAATTAAGCTAGTCACTGAGAATGAACAATTCTGCCGCTTGCTCTGCTGCTTGCGCCTGCTGTCTTTTCAATAAATTATCAATGCATTTCGCATTCTTTAAAGCATTCGTTTCTTTCACGCCTGGTATGCGCATTAGCGCTGCATGTGTGCAAGCGAGATAGCTTGAGGTATTTACAAAATATTTATAAATGACCTCCCACAAACGAACAAAAAAATGTTGGTTGATAAGCGCTACTTATTTAGTCAATGAAATAATTTAAATATAATTATTCATATCTTTTACATACAATTTGAAAGTGAAATACAAAAAAAAAAAAAAATATATAAATATAAATAAATAAAATATTATCAAAGAATAAAATATTTAAACGTTTCGAACTATATGACTAATGTATAAACATGTGATCAACCATGAAGCAACAATTAATCGAATTTATTTTTTTAAGTGATTAAATGAGTTTTTAGAACAACGATTTTCCAATTAATCGATTACTATTTTTCAATAAAAACTTCAGTTGTTTTCTCAATCAATCACTATTTTATTTTTATTTTAAATTTATTTTTTTTTTTTTTCGTTTTAACGAGAGCTAACTGTAGTTTTATGCATTTTTGATGAAGTAAGAGGTTTGACTGTAACAATTTAAATATTTTATATTATAATTTGAACACTTACCGATCTCTGGGATCCAACCAGGTTGTCTTTTTATTTATGTGATCGATATAATACGTTTTGCCATCAAAATCCTTGGCGATATCCCAGCCATCAGGTAATGGGAATTCGCTGTGATGATGCTGATGGTGTTGGTGTTGTTGCTGCTGCTGATGATGTATCTGCTGCTGCTGTGCATGATATTGTTGCTGTTGTAGATTTGACATATTTTCGAGTTTTTTTTTACTTTTCACTAAAGGCACTTAGTACATAGAGTCGACACCGCGGAAGCAGGAAGTTGCCGCTTTATCTTTTTCGCTGTTTTTGAATTTGTTTTTATATTTTTTTTTTTGTGTGTTGCAGACGGCGTCAGAAGTTCTGGCAAAGCTGCGACGATAAACCAATTCGAAATTATTGACTCAGGTGTCAGCCGAGAATTTTTTTTATTTTAATTTTTTGATAAGATATTTTTTTTTTAAATTAAATTTATATACTTTTCTTTTAGATATTTTCTTTCACATTGCGCTTTTATCAGCCTTGATTTTTTTTATTAATATTTTTATTTATTTTTTTTGTATACGTATTTCCCGCTTTATTTTTTTTTTTTTATTTTACACTATATGCGATTTCTCTCACTGTATCTTTTCCTATTATACAATTTGTGTTTTATTTGTTTTGCAGATACTTTTTGATTTTTTTTTTTGTATATCTTCGCTCGCTACTAACATTCACTTTGGCAATAGCAGAGAGGTTTGTGGAGAAGTGAAGTTTTTGCTGATTTATCTCGCGAAGTGATCAGACGCAAACTAGATCGCATTTGTTAACACTTTATGTGGTTTCGTCATAGAAAAAGATACAAACAAAAAAAAAAACAAAACATTTAATCTTTCTCTTGCTCACTCATTTTTTCGTTATGAATATGTGTAGCAGTTGCTTTTATTTAATTTAATTTAATTTTTTCTTTTTATCAGTTAAGATACTTTTGCTTGCTTGCTTGCTGCTGATAATAAAATGACTGAATTTTTAATGATAAATACCAACAACAACAACAATAATGTGGTTTTGTTTCTCGTTTTTGCTCTTCTTTTTTATTTATTTTTATTTACTTTTTTTTCTTATTCACTTAATTCCTCTTTCGAACGCACACTGCATTCCATTCCAAAAAAAAAAAAAACAGGCACACATACACACACACACACACGCGCGCGCGATCTTACACACACATGCGCAAAGGCGCATAGAAATGTTGTTTTTTGTTTCTATTTTTTGGCATTTTTTGATTTTAATGATTTACATAAACATATGTTGTTTATTTTTATTAGAATGTTACGTTTTTATTTAGTTATTATTGCTTTATTTAATTGAAATTTATTTATTTATTAGTGACTGCTAATATAAAAAAACGAAAACAAAACGAAAAGCGTGTGCACAATAAGACAACCTTCCACGACGAATTCTCACGCTTAACTGCTCTTTGACTTTTTCTTGATGTTGCCATCTAAAAGCAATGTGTTTGAGTTACCCTGTGTTGAATGACGCTGTATGAATACGGTGTAACCGATTGTGTGAAAAATAAGACCGACTAGAACAAAAAACCATATATGTTATCGATAACAGCAGAAAACATTTGAAAATAGTCGATAACAGCAGAAAACTTTGAAAAATGACGGTTATATCGAAAATATGCCACAAATGTGTCTAATGCCGCATTTCCATTGAGCCGCGTTTTGTTATCGCGTTAACAATTTATCGAAAAACGCGGAACGGTGTTTCCATTGCGTTTTAGCGTTAGCGTTCGAGTTAAAACAGCTGATTTTGTTAGTTATGTAGTAAAAAAATTGTACAGGTTAAAAAAAATTTTTTTTTTTTTGAAATGCAGATTTTTAATATAACGAGTGGATGTAGGTGTTGTTCCTTTAGTAACTGCTGTCCAATACGAGCATGATAAGGTAATCCGTCATTTGAATATATGCAGCTGAAGCTTTTATGTAAATGTTTATTTTTTTGCGGTTACTTTGTCAGCTGTTTTCATAAGTATGCGCAACTTACGATTGCCAAATTATTCGAACCGATAAGAGAAATCGGTTTGAAATCGGTGTGAAATCGGTTTGAACGCGTGTTATCGAAAGTCGCGTTCAAAATTAACGCGACTTTTTCCCATACCTAACTGCCTATCTTTTTTATATACGATTTAACGCGAGTTTGTCGAGTTTTTAACGCTAACGCGGAACGCGGCCTAATGGAAACGCGGCCTAAATATTATTTATTTAAATGAATGCAATATTTAATAGAATCATTAATCTATAGACAGTGAAATACTTCAGTATAGAAATTAAATCACTTAGGCTGCTCTAGTCTTACTGGCCGCGTCTAATCCAATGATTTGAGTCTGGAACTATTTCTCGAATATCCAATTTCAACTAAAATCACACTTTTATTATTTCAACGATAATTCCCGGAGCAGAAACGTTGCACCCATAACTTCCGCTGTCTGCAAAATGTTAAGACAATCTAAACAATATTTGCTATTTCAAAAAATACAATTTATATATATATTTTCTATATTTGAAGAGCATAGTAATTAATCGAGTAAAATAAAATAAAAACTTGCCTAATAAAAAACTTTTTGTGTCTTTCACAATTTATATCACTTGAAAATCTACTAAGCTCCTCAATTTGTTATTCATTTATGAAATATATCAAACATTTATAAAACATTTAAATACATAGTTTACAAATATTGATTTTATCGCTTTTGTTATACATATTTAATTTTAGAAATAAAATACATAAGCTGAAAAGATTAAATAACTTTTGAATAATTAAAGGAATACAACGTTATCAATGTAATTTACAAAAAATAAAGATAAAAAAATCTAGTAGCGCATATTAAGTTGAACTTTTCAAATGCTCTTCTAATAATTTTTAATATGCTGAAATGAGTATATTTGGTTCTATCGAATGCAAAATATTGAATCCTTTATGTAAAATGCACACACGCGATACACCACAGGCGAGCAAAAACTGTGCAAACTGAAAAAAAAGGAAAAATAAATATTAAAAAAAAAAATACTTTTAAGAATAATTTTTATGGTATTACGCTTACCTCTACTGCATTTTCATGTATATTGCTAACACAAACAACGACACAGCCTTGCAGACGATTTTTCAAGTTGTGCATCCAGTCGCTGCTCGCCTAGTTGCACCGTAGAGAAGGGTATATTAATGCTGTGTAGCACCTGAACACGCGCGTAATCCACAACACTTCGCAGATCGATAATCGCCAGTTCATTTGGCGCATGCAGCAGCAGATCGTGCACATCTTTAGCGCTAATGCGTGGACAAATTTCGGACTGAAGATTGGCTAAAGTTACTTCATCGGCACCAATATCCTATAATAAAAATTGATAATTGTAATATAAATACGTTAATTCTGTTTGCAGCAAGCTTACGAATTGTGCCTGCGATTCTCTTGTATTCGGTGGTCGTAGTACGTATTTGCGATGTGTTATGCTTTTTGGCGTAAGCTCGTACATTTTCTGCGACTCAATGACACAATTCTCCATTACAATATCTGGCAGATCGGAGAATAGTAATATACATTCATTGAATCCTGATTGCAGTAGTGTACTTTTGAGTTGTTTTAAAATAGCGATGCCAATAAAAAGCGGATAAGAATTATCACCGAGCATCAACTTGTCCCAAAGATGTAAGATTTTATGCAATGGAAAAACGTCTACGAAAAATATAGAAATTAAAAAAGATTGAATTTTATAAATATTGACTAAAATGTTTGCACTTACGTGAGAACATTGTTAGAAACCAGGGTATTGCAAATAGTTCTGGTATAAAATTAATACTCGCCAAATGCTTGGCCAGCACAGGCTCATGAAAGTGAGTTAGTTGTGAGAATTTGCTGAGATACTCCTTAATAATAGCCGAATTATCCTTGAGGAAAAACCACTGCAGATATTTCGGTATGAACTTATAAAGACTGAGAAATGCCAATTCTGTGTTGAAGAGAGAGAAAAAAGTTTACATTAATTTCTGGTTTAGGAACAACTGTCACGCAAAAGTCACGCACCTTCATTGTTAAAATTTAGATAAAGAAACGGCGCGGTCAGCGAATCCAAGCCCTGCCAGTAAACGTATTGCGGATGCGCCGTTACCCAAGATTTAAGCAGTCTTTTCAGTTTGCGATGTCCCTCCGGCGAAGAGAGCAGCTCATCGTACTGATGGCAGCGTGGTATATCAACTTCGATTTGACGATCGGTTGTTGTAGCTGTAAACTTATCGATCTTAGCGTAGCTACCATTTGGCAGTACATCGAGTAGCGCAGCCCAAACGGGTCCACGTAGCAGCGGTGGTATATCAATGGCTGCTTCACGTTTAATTAACTCCGCCGTATACGGAAAGCCAACCAGCAGTCTTGTGAAAAGACGTATCCGATGAAATTGATATTCAATATCTTTTTCACGTATTATCAATGGATATTGATCCATATCGCGTCCGAATTGGCATGGAAATTTGGGCGAGTGTATAAGCGGAAAGTAAGCCAGCGCCGGAAGTCGACGCAATCGTTCAACCAAGGCACTTAACTTAAGTGGCACTACACGATCATCCATTAAATGCGATTGACTGCGTGTAGGTGCAACTATGGTGCCATTTAGACGCACCAACTGTGGCATTGCCAATATGGGTGCCTCACTTCGTATTAGACCCTCCTTCTTCAGTTCAGCCTGTACATCACCACCGGCCAGTTGCCAAAGATGATAGATTTGTTCTAGTGGGCAGCGTAGCAGCAAAATTTGATTTGCTTTTTCAGAATTTATTGTGGTTTGCGCGTAATCCATTCGTTTTGTATCGAATAATCTATGCTTTACTAGCTCAGCTGGTAGTGGACGTCCACCGGGTGCAACCGAAAGGCAGCTTTCTAACAACGTTCGCAATTGTATATCCAACTGCTGATACTCGTTCAGCCGATTGTGCTCGCGCGCTATCTTTTCGAGTACATTATTTGATTTACAGAACGATAGAATTTTCCTAATTATATTTGAGATTTTTAAGTTTGGCCAAAGCGGCGTATTTAGTACCAATTCAGCAACGATCATGCCCAACGCCCAAATGTCACTTTTGATATTACCGTTTGCACCTAAAAGCCGTTCCGGTGGCATATAACGTATGTTGCCAATTGGAAATGGTACATATTCACCGCCTTTGGTCATATAGTAGAGGCCATAGTTGAAAAGTTTTGCATTGCCCGCTTCGTCGAGCAGCACATGCCTTGGTTCCAAATTGTGTACAACTATTTGCTGTGCGTGTAAAGCACAAATAGCGCTGGCTACTTGATAGAATACGCGCAGGATTTGTGAAATGCTTAATGCTGTTTTAGACTTTTCTTCTAGCGTTACGCCGGAATATTCCGAAACGACAATAGTACGCTCTGTAGCAAAAAAATTTGTGTTAATTAGAAAGTAAGAGATTGATTGAAACTATTTACCATGTTTGCCGCGTATCACGTCAAGATACTGACAGATATTCGAATGCCGGAGCGACTTAAGCAATTGAGCACGTCCCAAAATTGCAATTGAATTCGGCGTCGGTGGTAGTCCATTGGTGCCACATGCATCGCCAGCGTGTAACTTAGCAAAGAATGTTGTGGCAGCCAATTGTGTTGGAATTGAAATATTTTGTTGAGATATTCCTTTCATATATGTGACAAGTGCAACGTTTTTGTTTTATTTATTTTTATTTTTTTATTTTTTTTGGGGGGTGTTTAACGCCTCACATATGATATGAACTAGGGCTGACGAATGCTATAATCAGTCTGTTGACTGTTATCGATTGCAGACCGACTATGCCGATTGCAGTCCGATATGAGCTATCGTTTTTCGCTTGATATCATTCATAAGCGCTGTAAGTGCGAGCAGTGCAGTGAACGAGTTGGCATACAGCGCATACAACAAACTAAATATCAATTTTATTTTATTTTTGATGCAATAATTGCACGCTACCAACTGAAATGGCGCCAACTGCTCTTAGTGAGATTGATTGGCACCATTGGTGTCGTTTGTGCGCCAAGGAAGATCCCGAGGGAAACTCCAGTGTTTATGTTAAAAATGAAAATCAAGCATGGAATAGCTCAATGGCAATGGCGATCGGCAAATATTTCTGGGTAAATGTAAGTATCAATAAATATTTACAAATTAATTTATAGCAAAATACGCAACAATTGTAATACATTTTGTAACTATAGATCAAACCTGACGATACTATTAGCGAAAAGCTCTGCATGGAATGTCACACTTTGGTCAATGCGCTTATGGGCTTTGCTGAACGTGTGGAGCGTGTACAGTCTATGTTTAATTCGCTAAACAATAAAGCGCCAAAAGATATCGTAGATATCGAAGATTTGCGCAAGCAATTTAATCTACAACTTGATGGAAGTTGGGAGCACATTATAAAACTAACGCCTATAGAAGATGAAATTCCGGATGAAACTGTACTCGATGAACCGCAAGTTCCAATGAGGGCAAAAGAATCACCAAAATCTTTTCATGTTTACAATGAAGTCGAACATATAATAAACGAAATCGAAGAAGAAGTAGCACAGGAAAACTATATCATAGAAAGTGAATATGAGGAAACAAATAGTGAAACCGTGCAGGAAACAAGTCTTAGCGCCGATGAAATCGAATACGATTTACTTTATGAGTGGGAGGAGGAAGAATATGCAGGTAAAAATGCAAAAGGCGCGAAAAACGTTGAATTTAGCTTAAAGAAAAAGATGAATATTGAAGAGGTTCTAATACCAGAACCAAAAAAACGAAAAATTGGGCTAATAAACCACAAAAAGATTACCATTAGCAAGAATTTTGACGATGACGATGGAGATTATGATGAAACCATTGATGAACAAGAAGAACAACAAGCTACATCAAATAAACGTAAATCAGTACAACGTATGGCAAGAAGCTGCGTTGATAATGTTCTAGAGGAATTGAAAATTGAAGTTACGCCAGAAGCGCAAACCATTTATACCTGTTCGATTTGTAGTAAATCATATAAAAAGCTATTTGCGTATAAGAAACACATGAATGACGAACATAATATTGTTCCAAAAGAATTGCCCAATAAATTAAATGCAAAAGATCATTTTCCCTGTACCATGTGCAATCGTAAATTTTCCGGATAAGAAATCATTGGAAGAACACGTTGAGTCGCAGCATAAAAGTGCAAAAAAACCGTACATATGTGACACATGCGGTAAATGTGTTAAAACGCTTTCATTGCTCAACGAACATAGATTGGTGCATACGGATGAGTGTCCCATTGAATGTCCGGTTTGCAAACGACGTTTTAAGAATCGAGCACGTCTAAAGGTAGTTTGTAATATTTGTATTTACTAGTTTCTATAAATTTTTTATTTAACTCTGCACATTTTAATCATTAACAGATACATTCCGAGGTACACGATCCACAGCAGTATGTATGTAATATATGCGATCTTCGCTTAAATACACGTCGCACATTTGCTATGCATAAGCTTGTGCATAGCAACGAAAAACAATTTAAATGTAATGTCTGCGATGCTGCTTTCAAGCGTTCTAAGGCTCTAAAAGCACATTTAATATTACACACTGGACTACGTCCTTACGAATGTAATTTTTGTGGTAAAACATTCTCGAATGGTTCAAATTGTCGCATGCATAAACGCAAAACACATCCCGAAGAATTGGCCTTGGAAGAGTCACAGGGTACAAAAGTAAAAGTTCACGTTCCAGCTTTAAAAGAATTACGTGCCGCGTAAGTTTTAAATTTTATATTTTTATAGAAGGCAACAATTGAGAAAAAAAGATTTTATTATTTGTATAAAATGGATAAGTTTCATATTCCGGTTTTATAGCACTCAATACGCCCAGCGAAAAATGTTCTCTTCCGCGATATTTGACAAACTTTTAGCATAATTATTTTTTTAATTGTTGTCTTTTGTTGTTTTTTACTACCAGTTTTTAAATACTAACAATATAATTTTTTTTTTTATTAGTATTTCCAATAGTTTGGCGCGTGATATAAATAAAGATGCAAACAAAAAACTTGAGAATGATAAAGCTGTAAAATCGGATGAAGATGAACTGCATAATGCAGCGTATGAAGTTGTAAGTGCTGTGGAATCAATAGATAATGAAGCCGAAGAGGAGATAATATGTGAAATTGTTGATGAACTGTAGAATTGCTGTAAAATATAAAAAAATATTGTATTTGTTTATTTGAGATAATTCGTCATTTTGTGTTAAATAACATTTGTAAGCAAATGCATATATGCACCGAAAATAAATTTATATATATTAAATATAAAAATCTCATGTCACGATATTTGCTTACGCTAAAAACGCCAAAAAAAAAGTCATGGGTAAGGCAATTTTAGTAGAGATCGGTTAGTAAATGATATAATTTGACATATTTAACTTGGTCCATCTGTCAAAAATACATAATATGTTCTGGACTGGAGGTTTATAACGTTTATGTTTATTGAATGCACGTTGCACACTGGAACTCTGAATTCGATTTATAACTATATCCATACAATAATTTCTGTCGCGATATTAGCAATTCTTAAAGTAAATATTTCCCTTTTTATGTTTTTTGAATCTAACAGTTTTAATTGTTCTTTTCTTCTTTTGGACATGTTTTTATTTTTACAAAGATACATTAAATTACATTAAGAACTACGCATCTAGTTTAAAATATTTGTTTTCCACTTGCAATAAAAATTTGTTTAAAAACTTTATACACAAAATTTCGGAAATATTTTTTGATATTTTTGAACTTTTATGCTTATTATTGTAGTTTGATTAATTACGCCTAGTTTTAAAGTTTATAAATAAAATGTTTTGTTCAGCGCATTAAATTAAATGCTTTAAAGGCAGAATAGTTTGAAATTTTTTAGTTTTGTTTTATATTTATCCAATGAAATAAATTGTTTAATTAAATAATACATATAACGTAAATATAAACTTAAAACTTAAATTAAAATTTCAAATGATGACAACATTTGGAATGTACAAAGGAGATTTAAATTTAAACAAAAATTAACTTAAAAAAGAAGATCACATTTCAGAGATGGGGAAAAAATAAAAAACATTACAAAATTTTACTGACCTTTAAGAGCTACACTTTTAGTTTACAATATACATACACAATTTACAAACAGCTATTTACGCTTAACTAAGAGATTACTATATAGAACTTAAAAAAACTAAAACAAAGTTGTGCTGTGTTCCTAATAGTTTATACGAGTATTTAAATATTTAAATATCGTTATACAAATACACAATAAAAAAATCGAGATGTTTTGTAAATCAATCGACTAAACTGCTAAATGAGGTCTACCTAATAAAGATTTACTATAAAGTTTAGCTTAAGCTACGCAATAATAACAACATCGAAAATATGGCCACAACACGACAAAACACATGTCCAGCTAGGGCACAAGCATCGCAACCTAAAGTATCTCTTGGATATTTATTCATTGGTGGTGCCTCCTCACGTAGTTTACACTCCGTGTTCCGTTCAGCAAAGTATTCGCCACAGATTTCATGACATGGCGGACATATTATAACACCTTTGTGTAGCCAATCATTGGCAGCAATGCGTATGTACAATTTTTGTCCTGGAAAATAGCAAGTGTAGCTGTAGTTGGCTACGCGTATATGCAAACGACCTTCAGTGCAGTCGTATTTGTAGCAACCAGAACCCCAATGCTGCCATTCGCGTGTCTGATGACAAGAACGCTCTTCCCACATGGTTTCATCGTGATCAAAGCACTTCGAACCCATACCATAGCTTTCTAGTGCAAAGTTCTTTTCGGGCTCTGTGTGATTACAAAAAAATTAAAAAAATTTTTAATTCAATGATAACAGCAGCATACTTACTCGGATTATTCTCCACGAAACGACAGTGCGAACCACGTACTATAACATTTTTACTACGCCACGTAAATTCCTGTATGTAAGGACAATGATCTGCCAGTGACACTGAGCCACCATAGAAACCTTCTTCACCATCTTTTATATTTGAAATGCTATCGAAATTCTAAAAACAAAAAATTTATTAATTAAAATCTTAATGAAAGTATTATTTTATATACCTGATATGCTTTAGGCAGTTCATAATCATGTTTGATCAGATTGCAAAGTGCCACAGAATTACGATCGTCAGTGCATTCAGTTTGCAAAGGATCCTGTTTTACTTTGGCACAAAACGGATGTATCGAACGACCTCTGAAAAAGATAAGATTATTAATATATCTTCAAAATTAAAAACTTGGTCCTACCTTTGTACAAAGTCCATATTTGTTATGCTTTTAATTTTAGAAATATGTATAACAAAAATGTTCAAATCGATCTAATTCTTTCTAAATATGTTATGTAAAATACAAAACCCAAACACTTACCTGCCATTATTCATTTGTATCCAATCCTTACAGCTGCGCATTACAAAATGACAGCCGAGTCCCTTGCCCCAGGTCAGCGGTGTTGCCATGCTGTAATTGGCACGATACCAACCCGAATCTTCCATCAATGCCAGCGTTATGCGCGAGAATACTGGCGACTGTGTATGCGTTCCCGTCATAGCCTCATTTTCCAGTATACGTTTCTCCCAATGCGTAAGCGCAGTACCCTCACCACCCTGATCCTCTAGCTCTGCACCTTCTAATTCGTTACAATCAAAATGACGTCGCACTTCGGCGACAACACGTGGTGTTACCATCATATCGACTACTTTTGTTACATGACCGCCACGTACAGACCATTTCTGGCGTACAACTTTACGTATAGTTTCGTTGCTCCATTTGTGTATTTGCAAACTAAAATACAACAAAAAAAAAAAAACAATTTCGTTAAACAAAAAAAAAAGAAAGAAATATTAACTTTTTTACTTACGTTTCATCCAAAAATGGTTTACCAGTGTCATTTTTTCTTGGTGTTCGTGGTCGTCCCTCATCATCTCTAAAGAAAGCATACAAACTAACGGAGAAACCCAACGCATGCAGTATTTCATGTTTCACCGTCGATATCAGTGTTTGCAATTCTTGTGGTTTTGTGCTTATGCTATCCGGACAAAGATTAGCATGACCCGCAATAGGACGATCCAATGTTGCTTCCTGTTGACAATGCGCCGCATAAGCCACTGTAAGACCTTTCGTGCAGCGTTGTGTCTGTCGTGCTGATACATAAAATACAAAATCGGCATTTTCAATGCCATCACCAGGCTCTGTACTCTCGTCGGTGCGACAATTCTGACCGGAGGAATTACACACGCGACAGACCTGTTATGCATGAAAACAATACATATACAAACGCATACATACATACATATTTTATTAAGTTATGAAACACATTTAACTTACATCCAAATGCTCTACGGGTACCTCCACCTCACCGCACATTGTTGTTTCTTTGCAAGTGTCTATGCAATGTGTATGTCCATTCTTAACAAAAACTTTTGAGCTGTCACATTTTCTGAAAATAAATATTCAAGTGAATTTTTGTTAAATAATGCTAAATTGACTACAAGTACACATAAATTGTTTATATAAGCTTTGTGTACTAACCTGTTTAGTCTTATAACACCTTTAGTCTCGCGCACCATTAACGCACGTTGCCAGAATTCCACTGCCTCTGGCAATACAGTGTCCTGTTTCATATTATATGCATATTATTTATTTATTGTTATATATTTTAGAAATTCTGTGTTTTTGTATTTCACTTACATTGATTAAGTTGAATTTCTCTTCCTCCAATCTGTAACAAGAAATTTGAATAATAAAATTAAAAGCATGTGTATAAAATTGTGAGATTTGGAGATTTTATATCTGTCGCATTACCAGTTTATCGGTAAGTTTGTAATTGATTCATGAAAACATCGTAGACCCCAAAAGTGAAAATATTCTTAATCAGCCCCAGGAACGAGTCGATCCAACCATGTCCGTTTGTCTGTAGTTACACGTTCATTTTTAAAGATATTGAGCTGAGAGTCTACATTTTGAAACCAATTTTTATACATAGCCTTCACACAAATGTTTATAAATAGATCGAATATGGTTAAACCACTTATTTTTGAAACCCATGTTCTGAAAAGAATCCATCGTTGAGGTGGTTCCACTTAAGCATATATTCGAGCATATTTAAAATATATGTACATATGTAATCGACAAATTTTTCGTTAAATTCATACATATATAATTTTTCATAATTTATATCTATATAAAATCAAATCACTTTTTTTTTGTACCCTGTACCCAAAGGGTAAAAAGGTATATTAAGTTTGGAAGGGGAGTTGAACTAGTTATATTGAAGGGGAGTCGAACTTGTTATGTCTGTCTGTCAGTCCCAATGAAATATCCCAATATGGGTAGGAAAAAAAAAATTGTTTGGTATAGCCCCCCCTACAAATATACCCAATTTTTAAGGTTTTTGTATGAAAATCCAATACAATTAGGTATGGTACTAAGATAGGACTTAACTTAAGGTACATAAAGTTCGGATACAGGGTATAATGCAGTCGAGTATATACGATATTGGGATATTTCACTGAGATTATCATATGCATAATTTGTACTAAAGTGTGTGAGAGTGTCTAGATGGTGTCTAGTAGCAAAGAAGTTTTTACGCAAAAAATCTAAAATTTTGTGGTAGATTTTTATGGCGATATCGCTTCAAAAGGGGCTAAAGAAAAAGTGACTAAATGACTTAGCCTTAGGAGAGTCTAAGAACCTCTATCTACTATAGTCTCAGAGATAATCAGTTTCATACGACGGAGAGCATGACAGACGGACAGACAGACATAGCTAGATCGGATCTTCTTTCAATGCTGTTCATATATGTATGTATATACACTTTACAGGATCTGTCATGACTCTTTCTGCCTGTTACATCCGCTTGTACAAACTTAATACACTCTTTTACCCATTTTATAAAAAAAAAAAAGTATGATTAATTGGAAAAGTGGGCGCTGGGTAAAGCTATTTGATGTCACAAAAATATTTGAAAAGACTGATTGGCGACACCCGAGCAAGGTAGGGTACTTCGGCTAGTTGTTTATCATTAAACATAAAATGTACTTAATCATCAATTCTAATGAAATTGCACTTTTCAAGCTTTTGAATTTGCTAATGTTTTCCTTAGTAAATTACTACAATTTATGAATAAATATATTCTAAGTGCTCTATAATTGTAAGTAAAACTTTGAGAGCACTTGAGAAGCAATTTGCTTCCTTATAACTACTCTATTAATATTTATAAACGTAACTAAATCATAAGCTTCCATTTATGCAAACTGCAATATCAGGTTATACTAAAATAATGACTAAAGCAAGTTATATTATTTCTATTTTTAAAGACAAATTGCACGCAAAATCCTTGAGTTACAGATATGTACGTATCTACGAATGTATACTATATACTACAACGACTTTTAAATTGTGTATTAAATCAGTTCAGTATATAAGCAGTTTAGTTAAAGTTCGCATGGCACGTGTTTACATTTTAATTAATATGAAAACAAAATGAAATGAAATGTAAACTACACTCAAAACGCATTGTGAAATCAAGATTGAAGCTTTTAAGAGTACCAAATTTTAAATGAACTATTAATTATATAGCGGCCTTAGAAATTGAGCAATTATAGATTTCGGTAATGACCAAAGGCAAAGCTTAAGATACAATTTAATACTAATTTACAAGATACAAGATACAAACAGATTTTACATGTGTATGTGTAGAATTAAGTTTTTTAAAATTGCTGTTAAATCTCAACTTGACATTCACTGAACTAAATTGTAAACACTTTTTATACTATTTTGTATCTTTTTTTTTTTTTTTTTTAGCTATTAAAGCAACTTTTTCAACTAATTTTCTACAATCACGTCGCTTGTGATTGCTTGGCAATGATTCAACTAGTTGTTGTTTTTTATTTTTTTGTTGCTTTTGTTGTTTCTCACCTGTTAACTGATTCATCATAGACAAGTAATATACGCAGTGGTTGCTCCGCAACGCTGCGTCTGCGCACGCTATGCACTGTTGCACCGTCTTTGATTCCGTCTCCACCATCGTCTCCAACTGCTGCCATATCTTCTAACTCAAGCGCCGGTTCCGCCATCTCTATGCGCACACCGTGAATGACCTATAAATTTGAATAAAAAAATGAAAATATAAAACTAAAGTTAAGAAAACTAAAACAGTTTAAAAATTGGCAAAACAACAAAAAGCAGCAAATGTGTTGAAATACAAAATTTGGAAAATATAAAAGCCAAATCTGAAATGCCAATAAATCGTAATTACTGCAAGGTTTGTTGTTTTTTATAGCATTGTATAATTTGGTTCAATTTGTTTTTGTTAAAATTGTTATAAAATTGATTCAAATTACCGACAAAATGTCGATTGATTGCGCTTAGATCTTATTTAATCACTTTTAAGTGATCAAAAGAGCAAAAGGGTTTAACAATTTTAAAAAAATAAGCTATTTAAATTGTTTATAAATTTTATAAATGTATACAATAAAGGCCAGAAAACCAGTTCAAAATAAATTAAATATGTATAAATGTTGTGAAACTTTATAAATACTTTCATACAGTAAAACCTTTTATATTTGTGCATCCAATAAGTTTTGTCAATCTACAAGGTGTCTCAAAGATGGACTGCGTTGTGGAGTATGCTTAGAGGACCTTGAGAAATCTTTTCAACTCTCGGGTCTCTGCAGTGTTTTTAAGCGGAGGTTCATGCCATACTTGCTGCTTGTGAGCTGCTTGTAGAGCTGAATGTCCGCGACAGATCGGTGTTCCTCTTTCTCGGACAGTCAAGCTGCCATTAAGGCTTTAGGTTCTTACGTCACCAAGTCAAAGTTGATTCTGTAAAAAGCGGCTGAACAAAGTTAGCCAACAAAACTCAATCATCCTCTCGTGGGTTCCGGGGCATAGCGAAATATCCAGAAACTAGCACGCAGACCTACTGGCCAGGGAGGGATCAGCTAGTTTCTCCCAACCGGCTCAGGTAGAGACTCCAATGGGTGCAGTAATCTCTGCCATTAGCAACCACTTTCGCCTATAATAAATGGTCAAATCTGAACAGCTGCAGGAAAGCTAGAACGATTTGGCTTAAGTTAGACGCAAAACGCTTAAACACGCTTTAGAAAACTCCCGTAAAGACCTCGCTAGACTAACAGCTACCATAACGGGTCACTGGCCCATCGGAGAGCATGCGGCCATACTAGGAATCCCATTCAACAGGCATTTCAAAAGTTCAAAAGATGAAGCTCTTTCTGTGCACCTGACCCGCACACAGATCACACAGAAACCGGTTACTTGGGAAATGACAGCTTTACTAGCTAGGTAAACTTTCCAATACCTGCCCCCTACAACTTCGCACTTTCCTTAACTGCACGGGCTGGTTACGATGAGTCAGTACTAGGTGACATCAAAACGGCGATTCATGTACTACTTGCTTGGGACTGTCCCATAGTCACTTCTATCTATCGAAGTGTTTTTAAGTACATATTGTTTGAGTCATAAATTTGCTATCTTTGAAAACTTTTTGTTAGATTCTCCAGAGCTCCCATGAAATATATTGCTTTAAAATATTTTGTTTACATTTTTAGGCGTAACTCTTTATAATTCTACTACAAAATTCTAGATTCTTGTTAAGAAAAGTTTTATTTTACTTAACATAGAAAAGAGGGGCGTCTATCGGAGCAATTTTGCCCATTCCCAAAGATCGGGATCCAATGATTGAATATTAGCTTATACCTGACGGGTGCTACTACGTTCATTGGTCGTTTCGGCTGCTCTTTCTGCTCTTTTCCGTTTCCCATTTGCTGTTGTTTGTGCAAATGCTGGTCTTCTCGGTGTTTTTTTTTACTTTTTGTATTTTTTTTGATTGCAGCGTTACCAAAATGAGTTGGGGCTAGCATGAAAACATACAAACAAGCACTAAAAAAATACGTGATTGTTTTTATTATTGTAGGGAGAAAACAATATGTTTAGGGTAGTATAAAAACATACAAAAAAGCCAAAAAATTTTTTTGGAAAAATTGGTTTCATGAATTGACCCAATGTGCCTAATGCATTGTTTTAGTGGTCTATAATTATACTTGCATTGTTGCCTTTCAAATGAAATTGGTTTGGGACTCAACGGTTTATGTTTGTCCAGCGACAGGCGGCAATGAAACACTTAATATAACTTGAAAATTTTATGAAAAATTTGATTTTTAAAAAATCGCTTAAACATGATTCTGATAATCTTACCGCACAACAGTAGACTGCGTAATCGCCTATAGCTTTTCTTTTTTTCAACTTATATTATATTTTAAAATAAAAGAAATGGAAATACTTTGAGGTATTAGCTGTTTATATTTTAGATTGCTGCTTAAAAATTTTATTTTCAAAAGTATCTTTTTTAAATTTTCCATCCATCTTTTTAAACAAGCGTATCCAAGATTTTAAGACATAAGCTAAAACATGTCACATTATAAGATTCTTTAAAATTTTATAAATAAGAGTTTGGTAGCAAGCATTTTAGCGACAAATTGACACAGCGTAATGGTTTCCCAGACAACGAATTTTCAGTACATTTGATAGATTCTTAAAAGCGTGTCATTAGCAAAATATCATGTTATGTCTGTGCCTCTCTTACCAAACAAAATAAAAGCCTAAAAGCATCTATTCAAAATGAATGATTAGACAGCATAATGGAATCGAAACAAAAAAGTAAATGATATATACTGCCAAATTGTTGAGACAAGTTCAAAACGAGTGTACATATCTACTTGACAATGAAATCGAAACAATTGCATAGATACTTTAGCGTAAATGTGTAGATACATTCAAACAAAACAACAAAAAATTATAATAGAAGCAGCAAAGCAAGCCACTTAATTTGAGATTAAATACAATTTACATAGCATTAGCTTCAATCAGTGTGAATATGTGCGCTTTTAATCTCCTCTGAAAAGCAAATAGAACAAATGAACGAACGAACAAAAGCTCGAACTGAATTGAGTGAGAAAAATCAAATTGAAATTCAAAACAAGAAACACCTGCAATGATTGTTTTGACATTCTTTTTCATTGTAAATGCAAATTGTGTTGCATAGCAATTTCAGAGTGCAAAAAATCAGAAAATTGTTTGGAGATGTTCAGATTGAAGTCACAAAAGTTGATATAAAAACAAAAAAAAAAAAAAAAAAAAACCTAAGCTGCTAAAAAGAATTAAGCTGCATAATAGATAAAAGAAACCAAAAAAGCAGCTTTAGCACCAAAGCTGAAATTCTTTTTACGTAATTGTTTTTACTTTGATAAGCTAAACAAAGATGATGTATTATTTTTTTTAATTGAAGCTTCTTTTAATGTCTCAACCGACTCATCATGAGTTGTTTCATTTATTTTTTGAAGCAAATAAAGCTAAAAATACTCATGAGTACTCTTATTAACAGAAGATAAAACGCTACATCAAAATGTACTAGACAAAGGATAACGTCATAGTAAAAGCTCAATGCGACGCGAGAGGCGATGCGAGCGAAGCGATAACATAGCCTAGAAAAAATAACGAAAATTAATGCACGTTGAGATTGCTTTTCGGTTTTTTAAAAGGCACACTCTAAGCTATTTCATCATTTTTATCTTTTACTCCGATGTCAGCCTAGGAGTCCCAAATTATCCATTTAAATGGTAGATTTGTGTGGAATTACATTTTATATTTTTGTAAAAATTGTTCAATGTTTTCAGGATCGATTTTTTGGACACGGATTTGGTATTTAGAAATCTTCCACATCAAATAGGATGAATTTCCCGGGTTTGTAGTTATTTTTTTAGAGTCACAAACTTTGGTAAAGATTCTTGTATTTTTTATCACTTTCAGATATTTTGAACAAGTAAGTAAGGAACAAATTAAAACGAAAACATTTTCTCTCAGCATTCCTGGATACATCGATAATCATTGAGTTAAACTGAACAAACTGAATGATACACTGACATATGTTTTGTAGCACAGTTTTGTGTAGGGTATAAAAATAAAATAATTTTTAAAATATGTATTTTCATGCAACACACCTACACATTTTTCCAATAAAATATGCTGCGCTAAGCTGCTTCAGAGGAATTCGTATGTGCATGAATAATTGCCATAGAAAGCATTAATGGTTTTAAATGATTACCATTAAGCGTTTTCAAATTCTACGTGTTGCATTGTTTAAAAATTATTCTTTTATACTCTTGAAACATAGTTTCGGTTCGCCCGTTCAAGAGTTAATACAAAAACTTATATTTTAGTTTTTTAAGCGATTTATTTAACAAATCGATATGATATGTTGGATTGAAATTGAAATAAATTGTTTTTACTTATAAACCCAGTACCAAATGAGTATATTTTTTTTCAGTGTATATAAGTTTTAATGCTCACTCAATTGTTTTTTTTTTTAAGTTTTCGAATTTTTTGAAAAATTTAGCATTGCCAATAAAGAATCCAAAATTCATTCAACACAATTCAGCATAATAAAACAAGAAAGAACCCTTCAGTCGAGTACCTTAAGTCAAGTCTTATCTTAGAACCACATTTCATTGTATTGGATTTTCATACAAAATTAAAATAAAAAAAAATGGGGGCTATATATAAAATATTTTTGATCCAACCCATATTGGGATATTTTAGTGGAGCTATCAAAGACATAATTTATATTGAATTTAGAGGTCCTAGAATAAGCAATAACCCAAAAATTTGGAGTAAATTTGAATGGGGCCTACCCATGGCATTTTAGGCCTTCTTTGTATGGTCTACCATGCCTCCTTCTGCCTGTTACATACATTTGCACAAAGATAATACATTTTTTTTATACCCGCTACACAAAGTGTGTATTATAAGTTTGTCGGAAAGTTTGTAACGCATTAAAGGAGGCATCGGAGACCCCATAAAGTATATATATTATTGATCAGCTCGACATGACGAATCGATTTAGCCATGTCGGTCTGTCTGTCCGTCTGTTGCAATGCGGTTTACTCGGAAAAATTACTCTCCAATTTGTGTAAAATCACTTATACTGTTATCCTATGAACATGCTACCGATATGAGAGGGATCGGGCCCCTATAACATATAGACCCCATACAAATTCACCTTCCATTTTGAAAGAAAATTATTGTTTTATATGCATTTTATTTGAGTTCCAACAGGAGCTGTCCCTACCCAACCCCTTTGAGGAATATAATCTACGTCACTGATGATCATACATGAACTTATTAAAGTTTCGCGTGGCGGGTATTTAAGCTTCGGTGCTACCAAAGTTAGCGTTTTTTCTTGTTTCGATTTAATTAACTTCATTTTAACCCAATGTGCTATTTACACATGTTCTGGTAATTAGGACAATATTACTTTAAGGCTTTTTCATTTTTGTTTCAAAACTTCATGTACAGATGTGTACATATAGTATACTCGTATATAAGTATGAAACTATCCTATATACAACAATATTTTTGTTTGGCAGTCAACAATGTCAAAAACAAACACAAGAGCATCATTGGCGTACTTTCGAATATCATCAACATTAAAAGTAGAATGATTGTTGCGCTATATACAGTTCATGAATGTACCTAATGGAAAAATTACCATAAGAGATACATAATCATTATTTATGGTACTATGTGCGTAGCATTATGCAATGTTTCAATTTCAATTAGAGGAGGATATTGCTTGAAAACAAAGTAAATACATTCCACCACAATAATGTTCCAGTAAATTTGCTCATGCATATCTTGGGAAATCAAAAACAGACAAGACAGACAATATAAAACGCGCACATATACAGCAATATGAATGTTTGTAAGGAAACGCAGCAGGACACTAAACAAATTGGCAGTGACATAGAAAGACAATCAACGTGGACATGAGTCGTATAGTATGCATTATTAAATCAATATAGAATACTACTCAGATTGACAACCATGAATGAGTATAATTTATGATTTAATTTATTTTTAAAATTGAATTTTAATAATTAAATGTTTTTGCTATGCGAGAAGAAAAAATAATGCATAAACTTGACAAACAAGAAATATTCATTCGGATTTGTTTGCCCAAGTGTAGGCGTTGTGCGTTGCTACAGCAAACACATACATAACATAACATATATGTACATTGTATATATTTAGATAGGTACATATAGCAGATATGTATAATTTTATCTTTTTGCACATTATTGCTTTTTTTAATTTAATTGGCATAAGAGCTGAATTTTTTTATATATTTTAATTTTGCCATTATAAGAATTTGTTATTTTGTTGGATCTTGTGAGAAAAAAATTTAGACCAGAAGATTGTGATACCATATAGCTCGTTTTTTTTGTTTCTTTATAAGAATTACTTAACATATTTAAAAATATTTCTTATTTTGAACTTGGATACTTCAGACAGATCTTCTAAAAGTACTTTCCTTTTATTTTGAATATGGTTCCACATAAGGCTGGAAATCTGTTAACAAGTTGCTTTTGCAGATATCAGGTGTCGGTGAACCTAGTCTTCTGACAGGTCTGTCTAAAAGGCAATAGCCTGTGTTCAATGCTATCATTAATGATATACTATGTACTTCTATTCAATTTAAAAATGTCCTAGGTTCTCTTACGTTTAAAACCGGGCCAAGTTTTCCTGGAGGATTTTCTTTAATGAGCAGTTTGTATGTCGCGTGTGGCACACCTACTGACTCCCTTTCGGGGTGGATGTCAGGTGTTTTGCCTTGCCTAGCACGTTACTCTACTCTACAGTTGATCTCTGTGTCACTGTTTCCAGGGACGCAGATGAGGTGCGTAGTGCAGTGCAATCCCATCAAATTTAGGGATCTGCAGCACTCAGTGTTAGTCTTAGAACTTATCAGACCGGAGTCAAGTACCTTAAGAGCCGCTTGACTCTCCGAATAAATAAAAACAACGGCAGTTTTAATATTGACCACAGCTTCTTGTATTGCGATGACCTCCGCTTGGTACACACTACATTGATCGGGGAATCTTAAGGACGCTTTAATTCGTAAGTTTGGTATAAATACGCCCCAAAACCCCCTCTTCTCTCCTCCTATTTTGTTATTAAATTTTGAGCCGTACCTATAAAGACGGAAATGACATTACTTCCTCGTTTTTGTCGGGGTAGTAAACCATGCCGAGTAGGTATAGCTACGAACCTTTTGTCGAATTCTGTTGTGGGAACACAGTAATTTGTGCCTGAGGGTACATCTCTTAGCTGCTCAGTAATCTTTGTACGACCACAATCATTATAGGCTTATATCATAGAATTTTCATCGCTGAGTACGAATTTGACCATACAAATTCAATCATAAGAATTTGAGAGAAATGGACTCAAAGCCTCAAAAAGTTGATTTTGAATGTTTTCAATGGAACATAGTAGATGAACCTGGGATGATATAAATCTTTAATTGGGCTTTAATTAAACCTTGAATCTTCTGATTCAAATTCTTAATAATTATATTGAAATTAAATTTATTTTTTAGTTTTAATATCTCAAAAATTAATTACACTTAAAATTAAATTCCATAATAAATTGGCTGCATACAAATTTTTAAAATAAAAATAATAAACTCATTAAGACTAACAACATTTCACTCAACTAACGTACTTAAAATTTCCTATCTAAAACAAAATAAACATAGTAAAAATATAAAATAAAAAGTAAAATATTTCGAAATTTTATAAATTTCAACAAATCGCCAAACGAACGCCTTCAGCTTGTAATAATACATTAAAGAAAAAAAAAGCTTAACAGGCATACCTATGCTTTAAAAAGCGTGCAAAACTTTTGCATGTTATTAAAAACAAACTCAAACTCATAAATAGAAAAAGTAGGTACCTATGTAAGTAGCAGCAGCGGAGCAGCTTAAAAAAAGTTAAGCAAGTTATTTATTTTCTATTTTTTTTTCTTTTAATTTTTTTCATAGAAAATAAATCAACGCCTCAATAACTTTGCGTGTAAAGTTTTTAAACTAATTATATTTTTTTTAAAGTTGTTGAATAAAAAAGTTAAAATATTAAACAAAACATAAGAAAAAATAATCTTAAAATGCGTTCAATGTGCAGGCATGAATAGCAAACCGCAACTACCGGTTTGCAACGTATAACTGATTGGCTTAAAACTTATAACTGAATTGCGTTTAGATATAACACTACTTTGCTTACCGAATTAGCTAAGCGCCACCGCAATTGATATTGATTGTGTACATCTATCGACGAAACTCACAATCAGTGATGACATGAAATGAGAGTTGGTGTAAGCGCCAGCGCGGTAGCGATCTGAGGGTCGGGCGTTCAAAATACTTTATAACATAGGCCGACAATTTTCTGAACCAGAAAGATTTTGTACCTAAAAAAAGTTGGCAGGCTGATTCCGATTTCAAGCGCTATGCCCAATCTTTGGTTCTAGATAGATAGATGTTGAGGGGAAACTCCATATTTTTCGCCCAATTAGCATATAACCGTCATTTTGTACGTGGTGGTTATGTAGGAGCGACAAAGAAGGAAGTATGGAAGTATGGAAGTTTGGAAGGACATAAAAGTGATAGAATGCTTAGCTATTCTTACCGCCAACGTCTATATTGTTTTAGTCTAATCGATCTAAGTGTACCCAATTGTACCCAAGCCCGGCATTTAGAAATGGTTAGGTAAATGGACAGAGAATCCTCTCCGCCTCTTTAATAAGCAGAAGAGTATCCCTAGTCGGAGCGACCCTGATTTGATCGGTAGTAATAAAACAGTGATTAAACAGAGTGAATCTGAAGCGGGCCAAAGCGAGACATTCACAGAGAATGTGGGTACTAGTTTAATCGTCCTCCAAGCAGAGTCTACACCCTGACTCTGGGGACAGGCCAATTTTGTTAAGATGATATATCAATCTGTTATGGCCGGTAAGGTAGCCAGTTAGCAACCTGAGGTCATGACAACTGAGATATACTATATTTTTGGGTAGATAGGGCAAGCCAATTGCTTAGCTTGCCGTATGCCCGGGTATTGAACCCAGTATTGTCGAAGAGATTCTGTGGAGAACCTATCGATTATGCGTAAGGTTGAGGCCCAGCTGAGCCCGCAGAAAGACTCCGGACCAATAAAGGGTGAGGACCAAAGTGAGGAGCCAAATCTGGCGAGTTCGTCAGCGGCTTCGTTGCCGTCAATACCCCCTGTGTCCAGGGACCCAGCAGATAGTGACTTTACGATCCTGAGAGATGAGTTGAAGTGCATCATAGCACTGAAGAACTAACTTTGATGAAAAGGTCCATGAAGTTAGTTAGCTTGGCTATCGGAGAAAATTGTGATATTGGCCCCCCCTAGGACTATGAGTCAAAACGTGGCGGGCGCAGACTTCGATGGTAAAGATCTCAGATTGAAAAACCCTGGGTCAAGCACCCATTGCAACAGAGACCCAGGTGTTGGGACCATAAATGCCAGCACCAGTGCCCGTTTCGGTGCGATCAGGAACCATCAATGGTTGATGGTTCGAAACCAGTGTCTCCACTAGTCCAATATACACAGAGAAAGTGTTCTAAAGTTTCTGGAGTGTCCTCTTTCTTGAAACTTCCGCAGGTTAATTTTGCAAGATCTTTTCGGAAGTTTAACAGTAGTGTTCTGGTACGTGTAGAGTCTTTCGTAGGCCAAATAAGCTAACTTTTCCTGCAGCTACTCATATTTTGCCATTTATTATTGCCAGGCTTGGATGGCATGTGTAATCTTTTGAACAAACTGTAACTCAAACTTTAATGGCTTTGCTCTAATTCGTTTTTACTTTAGCTAAAATTTGAATTTTTTTAATGATCTTTTGAGATACATTTTTTTACTATTGTTTATTTTTTTCAAAATCAAAACAAATAATTAGGCGCCATATAATTTAACACCGACACTGTTTGTTCGTTCGTTCGTAAGCTAATTCAATCGACCGCAACGAATTACAGCGATCGTGTCATTCATTTGTTGAGCTGAGGTGTCGCTGATGCTAATACGGGCGCAGTTATGTATCTTGTATCTTTTTGCAATTTAGCCGACAGCTAAGCGTATTGCGTTAAGTAATTGTTAACACTGTTGCGCATTAAGTAAATCTGTCATTTGTTCACTAAGTCAAAAACTATTTGGCTTTATGTTTTTATGCAATTTTTGTTCCGCAGTTTTTTTTTTTTTTTTTGTTGTTATTTTACAACGTGCACCTGTCTATATTTACTTTACTCAATCCATCCATCGATCGATCGTTACTACGTGAGTCGGTTGATCAATCGTCTTGCAGCACGTTCATTCAATCGTGTGTATCTGTGCTTTCACTTTCGTTTTTATTTGAGCTTTTTTTTTAATATTTTTTTTTTTTTTTTTTTTTTGCACTGCTCGGCTTCTTATGTGTTTGCTTATTGTAATATTTGTTAATGTTATGTTACGCTGCCATCGCCACCACTCAATCGTGGCAACTCGTCATATATCGCGTCTCGAGATACTTTTGGCTACAATTTGCATGCCTTAAATCGTTTAATAAAGCGAATGAGTTAGCTTATTATTGTTTTTTTTTTTTTTTTGTATACATAATTCTTTTTATTCGCTTAAATCTTTTTATATATTTTTTTTTTTTTTTGTTTGTTTATTAATTTTACTTAATTCAATAGTTACCTCATCATAGTTTGACCGCAAAACGCGATTGGCTTGTTACTTAATTGTATATTCACAAAATTCACATTTGATTATTTTTGTCATCATCGGAGTGAGTATCTATGTATTATATATTTATATGTATAACTTGTTTGGTTATGCATTTCTGTCATCCCAGTAGTTGTATGTATACATATGCTACTAGTATAAATTTATTAAATTTATGTTTATGGCATATTCAATGAGTTATATACTTTCAGATAATAAAAAAATGCATTTTATTTGCTTAGATAAAATTTAAGATTTCTTTATTTGACAGAAATTTTGCGACATTTTACTTATCAAGCTACATTTAACCGGTAAAAATTGGTTGCGATAATTATATAGCTTAAAAATTAAAAAAAAAAAAATCGTAAGTTCAGTGAAATGGAATTCAAATTGCATGTCGTTAGTACGTGATTATTATAGTGACTAATTTATATTTATTAGTTATTTGAATATAGAGATTATTCTACAAAAAAAAAAAAAAAAAAAGTAAACAAATACATTTAAATAATTAGATTGCAATGTTATTTAAAAAAAATACTTTATATTAATTGTAATTCAAAAAAATAAATAAAAAATAAAAAGGCAAATTCATAGATACTTTTTTGTATCTTGTATTCTTACCGCACAGGTGAAGAAGGCGCTTAAATAACTGTACTAATAAATGCTATTTTTATACCCCCTACACATAGGCTATATTCAGTTTGACGAAAAGTTTGTAACGCAATAAATGAGAAATCAAAGACCAACGTAAATCAACGAGACGAGTTAATCTAGCCATGTCTGTCTGTCCGTCCGTCTGTTAATAGTTACACGGTTGATTCGCTCAGTTTTAAAGATATTGAAATGAAATTCAAAAGTGTTAAAGTCAAAGTGTGGTACCAACTTATTTTTTTGTCGTATTTTAGTATGAAAAAACTTCAAAAAAGCAGGAACACTTACTCTCTGTATGTGTTCTGCACTTAGATCGAGTAGACTAAGGCAGCAAAACGGCAGTTGTGCTAATTGTGTGTGGAATATGGGATATATCCCATCCCTTCTTCAAATATTACCTAAGCCACTGATGATCATACATAGTAAATAAAATAGTCCAAGATTCGTGTGATGGGTATTTAGGCTTCGGTTACAACGAAGTTAATTTTTTTTCCTTGTTTTTTCTTTCTTTCGAAACTTTTTTTGGTACAAGACAGCTTATATGGAACCGCAAAAAATAATGCCAAACAATATTTGAATTATTAAAATGCACACATAGCTTAGCGGTTCTATTGTGTGAATTTTAAGACTTTGATTTATTTCGTGCAGCAAAAAAAAAAAAATCTTTTTATTTCGATATTTTATTTTTCACGCTTATTTTCTCACGATTAACATTGAAATTTTTATTTGGATTTCTTTGACGATATTTTGCGATTAAAAAATAAACAATTTTTTTTATTGACCTTTCAATTCTTGTTTATTTTTAAAAAATATTTTATGTCAAACAATTATGTAATCGAAACAAAAATTATATTTAATCCTATTGCTTTTGATTGTTGTGTAATAACTTTTCAAATATATTAATATTCAAATACAATTTTTCAAAATTTCATTTTTCATTCATTTTTAAATCAAAAAATCTTTTTTTTTAGAATTTACTCAATATTCTGTTACTGAATTGTAAAAATATCAACATCAATTGAAAATGTTTCGAATGCGGTCTTAATAAAGAATTCTAAGGAATTTCTTTTAAGTTGTACAAAACTTTTTGTATTGCATTGTTTAAAAATCGATTGTGCCAAATCAACTATTTTACATAATTGTTAATAAGTCAATTCGACGACGTAATCCGTTCAAAGTATCTAAACTTGTCGTCAAAATAATTTAATAGCACAAAATATGTGAAGAGTATAAACTAAAGTAAGCATTTAAAGTATGCAAAAAAACGCAATAAATTAGTTAAAATTGAATTTGAATTGTTAATTAAAAAAACACAAGTAGAAACTACTAAAGTTAAGTTAATAATACTTGCTCTAAAACATTTAATTGAATCAAGCTGTGCAATCAAATTGCAAAAATTGTAAAGTAAACATTTTTATGAAGCGCTTTGAAGAATTTATATTTTTTTGCTGCTTGAAAAAAAACATAAAAAAATAAAATGCCGCCTACATACATCCACACAGTAATTCCATAGATGCTATAACGATTAGATAAACTAAAGCCAGAATGCAGACACGGCATTTTTCTGATGTTCTGATGCTTAAAAGTTCATGGGTTATGGTCTGACAAGCAAGTTACTCAAGCAGAAAGGTAGTAAAAGGGTAAAAAGAAATTGTTGCACTTTTATTTTCTTCCAATTTTTGCAATGCACAATTTATGCTCAAATTCAAGTAAAAGTAAAAAAAAGAAAGAAAAAAAAATAAGTTAAGCGGACAAATTGATATGCTCCCGAAATAACAGTGCTACTTTAATAAATGCAATATAAAATTTTTGTGTACCATAAAAATATGCACACATTGTGTTAAGTCCTTAAAATACAAAAGGTCAACGTTTCCACAGCACAACACACATACTTTCAGGTTTTATTGTATATTTTTAAACGAGACGAGATACTATAATACCTATAATAGCAACGTTATCAGTGTGAAAAAGCACAAGATAAATGCATAATGATGCATATGTATAAAATATTGAGATATTATATGTCCTTGTATCTCAATTGGTATTTATATCCTGATACCGAAGGGTATATTCGATTTATTCAAATGTATGTATCAGACAGAAGAAGGACCAAATGAAGTATATATAGTGTATTCTTGATCAGCATTATAAGAAATAGACTCAGATTAAGCAGATCGATTTAGAGTTTACTTATAACCAGTTTTTCTCTAGCCCCATTGTAAGAACTTTATACTAATCTAATCTAAGTATAATAATTTTTGAGTTTTTGCCTCAAAACTTCAAAATATTGTACAGATTACACCTACAATGGTCCGCGTAATTATTTCGATAAGACGAAAAAAACATAACCTTTGATTAACATGTAAAGAATTTATAGCTGTTCCGATTTATATAATAACTTTTAATGTAAAATGTCATATAGATTCCAAAAATAAAATCAGATTTTTTCTAAGTTAAACGGTTTTGGAGTTATTATTGCCTAAAATTGCTGATTCAAAATAAAAAAAATATGTTTATATCAATTGGTTCTTATTTGATCTTAATTTTAGGTTCTATCAACCATCTAAACAATATTTTGTCGTCAGATCATTGATTTGGGAAACTGTAAACAAATTTGTTGAGACGAATTTGGTTAAATATGGGCAGAAAATGCTTAAAATAGATAAATCCTTATCAATAAATTTGTTAACAGTTTCCAAACCAATAATCTGACGACAAAATATTGATTTGTAATTTCCTGGTTTGTAATTTACCAAGTTATAGATGTATAAATGAAAACAGGAAAATCCATTTTTTTGATCCTAGATCCAGATTTCTGGGGTTCTACAAGACCGACAATCTCTACTCTAAGATTTTCTAGTGTTCTCGATTTTTTCCTTTTTTGCCGTACAGTGTTATTTATATGCATATAGAATGGTACTATGATATATCTTAATTTTATTTCGTAGTCGAGCTTTCACAACTACAACAAGAACTTGTTTACTTAATTTCACATTTATTTATGTAGCGGAAATATTTGTACTTCTAATTTTTTGAGACGTTTGTAACGCTTTAAAAAAAAAATAAAGACTTCATTGATTCGGTACGTAAATCTTACAATTTAAGAAAAAAAAAAAAATATGACAAAATAATAAAAAAAACAAGAAAAAAGTTAACTTCAGTTGGACCGAAGTTTATATACCTGTTACACATCATTTGTCGTCGATAGACCTTCGTGTGCAGCATTTGTATTAAATTTTATTTCAAAATACTAAACAAATTAAATATACTCTTAAAAATTTAGGAGTTCGCGGTCCGATTTGGACCAATTTTAAACTGAAGATTTGGCATGGTATAAGAAACATTTTAACCATATTTGAAGCCATTCGCTTTATAAATACATTTTTTTCATATAAGAACTTGAAAAAATGTTGTACTTTTGTATGCGAGCTATACCTAAAAGTGGGCGTGGCACATTGATTTTAACATAGAAACTACACAGGACCTAGAAAAGCTTAAGTTTAAAATTTCAGCCCAATATCTTTAAAACTGAGCGAATAAATCGCGCAGCAACACACAGACAGACGGACATGGCTAAATCGATTCGTCTCGTCGAGGTGATCAAGAATATATATACTTTATAGGGTCTACGATGCCTCCTTAATGCGTTACAAACTTTCCGACAAACTGAATATACCTGTTTACACTAGTATAACAGGTATAAAACAAGAAAGAACGCTGAAGTCGAGTATGCTCGACTACAAGATACCCTGTACCCAATCTATATGTACCTTAAGTTAGGTTCTATTTGACTACCATACATCATTGAATTGGATTTTCATAGAAAAACTTAAAAAATCGGGTATATCTTTGATTGGGTTTATACCTAAAATTTTGTTGGGCCTACCCACATTGGTCTATTTCATTGGGACTATCATAGACATAATTTATACTAAATTCAAATTTTCTAGAATAAAAAGCAATGACGTTTTTATGTAAAAACCCAATATTTTGGGGTAAATTTGTATGGGGGCTATACCTAAAATTTTGTTGGTCCCAACCATATTGGGATATTTTTATTGGGAATTTTTACTTAATTTGAACTTCCTAGAATAAAAAACAATGACGTTTTTTATGCAAAAACCCAAAATTTTGGGGTACATTTGGTATGGGGGACGGGGCACCTTTAAAATGGGTCTAGAGAAAAACCGTTTGTAAGTGCACACTTGACGGCCTAGGAGAGTTTAAGTTTCAATTTTGAAAGCTCTACCTCTTATAGTCTCCGAAATAATCGTTTTCATACGGCAGACAACATGACAGACGGACAGACGGACGGACGGACAGACAGACAAAGCTAGTTCGACTCCCCTTGCAATGCTGATCAAGAATATATATACTTTATAGGGTCTATCTTGCCTCCTTCTGTCTGTTACATACATTCGCACAAACTTAATATACCCTTTTACCCTTTGGGTACAGGGTATAAAAAAATAAAATGGAAAAAATTCGTGTAAAAACTTTTTCGGAAATATATTCAGAATAAGAAGTCTGTTGTGTGTTGTGTGGTTACGGGCATAGATACTTCTTAAAGAATGAAGTGCGATACCAAAAATAAAGCCACTTATTAAGATATTTTGACATGTCTCAAAATTCTTGAAGTCATAAATCGAAGCAAATAATCGAGAATCGATAGTTGAGAAAACATACGACATTTTGATATCGATCGCACATTAAAGATTATAGGAAATAATATAGTCGAAACGTTGACCTATAGCATGTACTCGCATTTGCTTTTATTTGTTTATATATTCACAAGTCTGTACAAAGATTACGCTTGTTTGTTGTATATATAATACCTACATATACGTGTGTATGTATTATAAATCTTAATTGAGAAAACGAGCAAGTAAAATACAAAAGCAAACAAAATTTATGTCAATTTATAAACTTTTTTTTTTTTTTTTTGAATAAAGAACGAATTAAAGAACAAGAAGGGGAATCGTTTACAAGTTATCAAACAATAAAGAACAAAGATACATCCACAGTTTCAAAATGTATTGAATTTATATGCCGCATTGACAATAATAATCAGAACAATAACAAAAACAAGAGTTCTCTTGTTAGCTTTAGAGGAATAAAATTTTTACTTTAGTTACTTGAAGTTGCGATCCAATGTCGGCAATTACAAACTTAAGTGTATCTCGACGTCGTCTCAAATGCGGAACGTGACAAATAATTCAATTGTGAAATATGTATGCAACAACAACAAAATAATATATGTATCTATAAATATATCGTTCTACATTTCATCATAATTCAATTGCAATAGTTCCAGGAATTGTTTTTATTTTTTATGACCTTAACTAGAATAATATTACACTCTTATATGTAATTTTATGTATTTTTACATGAAATGAATATAATTAAAATTTCTACTATTTATCTTAATACATAAACTACATACTGGAGATGTTTCTACATAGTTGTAGTTAATTTTAGATTTTCAAGGTTGTAGCAAAATATTATATTACATTTCAATTAATGTTTTTGCTGTTTTGGCTCTGGTTTTGTCTTAAATACATATATCGATATTCTATGATTTTACATACATCGTACCACGTCAAGTAAGCCAAAATAATTGGTTTCTAATCTTACACAATTTCTTAGTATATAAATTGAATTTCTGCCGAAATTATCTTGTTCATTTGATTAATTACACATTTTATCTTCAATTCCTGAAATTGCTTATCGAATGAAACCAAATCCCAAATTGGGGTTTTTCCAGTTAAGCTTGGATTGGCGCTTTATCGTATCATATACTATATATTTTGAGCGAGTACGAGCTAAATGCGAATACAAGCTAAACTAGAAAACCAAAATTGGAGTTTGGCTTGCTTCGAAAAGCACTTTCAGGAACTGAAGTCTAATACATTCAATGATCTTGAAAATGTTACTGTGTTACTTAAAAATCTTACATCATGAATTAATCTACTCAGTTTTAAGCAAACACTTTAATGCTTGCTGGGTTTATCCCAACATAAACCTATTAAATTTTTTTAAAATATTTTTATGCACAATTTATTTGTTGTTGAATATATATACAGACAGATTAACTTTATTTGAACTTCACCTTAAATGTTTTTACGAACATTATTTTATTCACTGAGTTGAAGGAAACAATAATCGATATAAATTCCCATTTTATTTTCTTTCTTTTTATGTAAAAGCTTTTTTACGGCTCGAAATGTAAAGTTTTTTATGCAAATGTTTTTTTAAAATATTTCAGGAAAAAAAATACACATTATATTGCATTCTTGTAGTGATTTAATATTTACAACATTGTAATCAGAACATATTTTTTTGCATATTTTAATAATTCATAAATAGTTTTTGTACAATGTATCTCAGCTACAATGATTGCAACTAGTATGAATACAGTAAGTAACTTATGTCGGAAAAAAACGTGCCTCCACACTTGAAAAGATATTTTCTCGACACTTTCATAAGTCACTAAAAAGTGACAGTCTTTCAAATGCATGATGGGTTATAGAATATTTAAGCATAAAGAAATCTTAGACAAGTAGCAATTATTGTAGATAAATGCATATAGGAGTATGTATCTACTATGTAGATAGCTTCTATTGTGCCATATAAGTAAAAGAGCAATTTAAATGTCATGTAGCCAATAAAAATTGAATTAAATTGAATTGAATTGTCTGCTTGGCTGGCAGTAAAGTAAGACTGCCTACAAGTGCTGCCTATATGTATGTAAATATATGTAATGTGATACAAAGATATGATAGCAATATCAATAATAATACGGTAGCAATGTTATATACCCTTTTGAGTAGCTAAAATCAAGCTGTTATACAAATGCATTTCAAATACAATACGCATTGTAATGCATCTGAACAGAACAATAAAAAAAATTTATAATTAAATGAATAGAATCAAATATTAGAAAATTTTTGAGTACGTTCAATTCAATCTATATCAATTACAATTTTCATTTTAGAAATCAATTTCCTAGAGCGCATTAAAAACTTGTTTAATTGCTCGTTTTATAGACGAACCGAACCGGCTGACTGTGTGATCGACTTACATGGAACAATTAAACTTGGTAAAAAGAAAAAAACAAAAAAAAAGAAACAAAACCAATGAACGGGAGTTAAGGCCGTCAGGTTGTTAGGGAGGTAATCAGACAATGCATTTATAGATACAGATACAGTTCGAAAGATACAGATACAACAAGTTGTTGCCTGACATTAAACTAGAGCGTAACTATTGACAATAGGAGTAAAACTTTTATGACTTGTTTTCTAAGCGCATTTACAATGAATGATAATTTTAATTGACTTCAGAGTCTTGCTAACTTTTTGCGGTTAAAGTTGCTAAATACAAATATACCGCAAAAAAGATACACATTTAACATTCACAACATACTGCTTAGATTACATTTTTGCATATTTTAATAATTTATATAGAATAATCTTTTTTTTTTGTTACGTTTTTATTTTATTATTTTTTTTTTTTTGTATCTTTTATGCAATGTATCTCAACTTGCTCAACTGCAATCACTGCTATTAGTCAATTCATCTGACTTGTAAGTCTATGCAGTAAAATTTATTTAGTGTCAGGTTCACTTGCTCGTTAGTTTTTATGTATCTACCATACATTTTTTTTTTTTGTTTCTGTTTTAGCTGGTGGGAGTCTACAATAATTTGCATTGCAATAAGCTTGCTGCACTCAACAATATATATTAGCGTCAGCAAATATCGATTGTGCAGAATAATTTTTTTTTTGTGTCATTTGTTTTTATTATTTTTTTTTATTTTGCAATTTGAGCTGCAAACCAAACCAAAAAACGTGTAAATTACCTATAATATTTTAATTTGATTTTTAAATTATGTACATAAATTTACAAAAAAAAAAAAAAAAAACAATGTGTAACTGTGCAACTGTTTTTTACTCATTAAATCACAGAATTTTTAATTGTGATAAAATGCACTTGTAATAATGTTTAAATTTCTTCAATAAAGATTTTATTTAATCATTTCGAGCTTAAAATATTGTTTATTTTTTACAATTTTAAGCTGATTATGTTTTGAAATCAAGCTTATAGAGAAAATATTTTATTATTTTTCGTTAATGTGCCGTGTTTCTTTTAGCCCCACCGTGGGGCTATTTGGAACAAAAAATTTTATTACATAAATCGAACAACATCACCTAAGATAGACTATTGAATCGAATTAAAATCGTTGACATCTTGCCACCAGTGCGTCCGAAACAAATTTGGTTCCGAATAGCAACGGTCACCCCAACTTAAAAATTAAGAAAATGGGGATTAAAATAAGTAAATCAAAAATTAGTAAGAAGTAAATTACTTTTAATAAATTGTTCAAACATCAAATAGAAAATAGCGAGTTATAAATTTATATTTTAGTTGGTACATTGAAAATTATATCAAATTAATTTTGACGATAATGGAAATACTAATTTTTATAAAATTTAAAATTAATATAAAACAATTAAATTTGCCTCATTTATATTATTCTACTTATACATATAAAATTGTGCTGCTTCATTATGAGCAATTAAAAGTTTACGCAATTTAACGTTCAATCAGCAGAAGCAAAAAAAACGAGTACTTAAAAAAACCCAGGAATCCCTTTTTGATAAAATGCTTTGTCAGGTTTCATCTTCGTTTTTTTTTTTTCATCTTTTATAAAATTCTTGAAAATGAATTCTCCTTTAAACTTTTATTCCAAACTGCAAACAAACGTAAACGAACTCACAAAAAGCGGTAACCAAGGATATAAAAAACTTCAATACACAAAAGCCAAAAACAATGTAAAAGTTTAAAAACAAAAGTGGAAAGTTTTTGGAAATGTTCACTTTATATTTTTATACTCTAAATAGTTCTAATTGCGGATTCAATATTTTTAAGAAATTAAATCAATTACATATTTTTGCGAAAATTGGGTACATAATTGAATTTCAATTGCTCAAAAGGTTCTTAAGCAGCAAATTGACATAATCAAAGCGTAAAATGAATGACACAATCAAAAAAAAAAATTAATAAGTATAAAAGTCAAGCGCAATATAAGCCCAAGCATGGGTATACCAATCTTGGGGTCACATTGAAAGTTTGCAGTTTTTGTATTTAGGTACTTGAAATTTTCTAATTTTGGCTACTGTAGGGATAAAAGCCGCCGGAAAAATTAGCCGGTCTGTTAAGTGCTTAGGAGCATTCTAAAATCAAAACAAAATTATATTTTGATGAAAAAATTATCAAAAATTAAAACTTAGTAATTGTTTGGAACATAAAAAGTTACTCATGCACAAATTAATTTTGAACAAAAGCGACAAGCACCAAAAACATACGAATTTCTACGCATTTCTGTTTGTGACATTTTAATAGCTTTTGGCAATAGGAATGTAATAATCGTCGACTACTTTGATTTGACCACGGCACAGGATTGCTAAAATTTGAATTCATGTAATAGGCAGCTACAAAAAAAAATCAAAATACAAGTTTATACGGCAGTATTAACATAAATTCGGCTAACTGGTGGTACCTATTCTCTTTATTTAATTTTGCTAAAGTTTAAAGATGACAAATATTAATTAATTAAGTAATTTTAATTTTTTAAAAAAAAATAATATAATATATTTTAATTAAATAAAAAAAAAAAAAAAAAAAAAAAAAAAAAAAAAAAAAAAAAATAAAAAAAAAAAAAAAAAAAAAAAAAATGTTCAAAAAGTCAAAAAATGGAATATTTTTGTATAGAGTGTACTATCATGGGCATCATTTAAACAAATTCCTAGATTAAGAAACACATAATTCTACATGCAAAAAATTTAAATTTTAGGGAAGTTTGCATTGGGAACATTTGACGCCTCAGAAGAGTCTAAGTTTCAAATAAAGTGCCTCTATCTCTTACAGTCTTCGAGATAATCTTTTTTCATACAGCAGACAGCAGGACAAACAGACTGTTGGACAGATATACATAGCTTGATCGGCTGTCTTTATAATGCTGATTAAAAATTTATATACTTCATCTGTCTGCTACACACATTTGGACAAACCTAAAACACCAATTTTTTTTGGGTAAAAAAATTTAAAAAATAAAATTTTTTTTATTTTATTTATGTTTCTGCGATTAAATTTTAAGTAAGACAGTCTTTATAAGCATTGCAAAAATAATTACTGAAGATGAACAAATTTTTCTAAAACAATAAGCGAAGTTTTGTTAGTCCACACAAAGTCGATTATTGTTTACTTACCTCATGCGCCTTCGGATGATGATGCTGACAATTGTGACTGTGCGCGCTGGCGCTGTGAATGATGCTGCTGCTGGCGCTGCTCATTGGTAATGCAGTTGGCAACAATATGAGCAAACCGGCTGCTGCCAGGTAACAAAGGAAACCAGATACATTCGGTTCTTTCATGGCAATCGATCTTTTGGTGACGCTTACGGTGGGGTGGGCTTTTTGGCACATTTTATATACTTATAGGAGTGTATTTGTGTGTGTGTGTGTGAAGCAGCAGGATTTTTATTTATATTTATTTTTAACGTACAGCTTTTTATTTTTTTTATTTTGAATTAAATAAAAAGCATTTTAACAACAACTTTTGTTAATAAATTTGTATATTTTATATATAAGTTGTATAAATTATTATTTTAAGTTGCGCGCGCTTTTTTTGTTTTCTTTCTTTTATTTGAAAGTAAAAAAGCAACATTCACTTTAATTTTTTTGAAAATTAACTATTTTATAAATTTTTTTTTTGCACTTAATTGCTTTGGTATTTTTAGCACAAGTTTGTATAAAAAAAAGAAATGAAAAACATTGTAAATAAATAAAGAACTAGCACACAAGTTATTGGCCCGGTCCCAGTTACACTCAATCGCTCAATTAAAGATTAAAGTCGACTGGGCCGTGTCGCCGAGTTGGGCCGGTTTACTCTTGGCTTGTGTGTTGGTTTGTTTGTTGTGGCAAGAAGTGGGTGCGTCCGTCACTTTTTTAACCCACTCACTCCAATAACGCTGAACTGAGATGAAGTTTTGCCTATTGTTGTTGTTGTTGTTGTTGTTGTTGCAGTAACGAACCAGATTTAAGCATTGTTTTGTTTTTATTTTGTAACAAATGTGCAATTTAAATGTCAAATTCTCATGAACTTCAATTTTTTTTTCTTCTAAATTTTACTGCAACAATTTATTGACGTTTCTCACAATTAAACTTACACATACGCGCACTCATTTCAATTTATTTACTCAATAGTTTTACACTTTAATTTAATATTATAAATTGTCGCTTTTTGTTAGACGCACGCTTCGCGTTTATTTACTACAACAATATAAACGTAAATAAGTTTAAAATTTTGTTTAAATGCGTTATCCACCCCATTTCGTTCGGCGAATAAATGCCGAATGGAAAAACTAAATGAATGAATATAACAAGACACTGTTTACACTCAGCTGTTAGAGTGCTTTCTCTATTGCACTCATATACAACGCATAAGTCTCTCTCGACTGTCATGCACATCAATCGCATGAAATAGGCTTATAAGGGCAGCCGTAAGTGTAAAAGAAATGGGTTGAAATTTACACACCTCTACCCATCACTAGTGTCAAATAAATATCGCTTATTTGTTTACATGCAGTCCTCGTCTGTACAAAAATGCGCTCAGCTGTTGGTGTACACCGCTGACATTTGGGTATCAATGCTGAATAAAGGTTGGTGTAGATAAAGACAAAACGCTTGCGATATTTGTATGTGCGAATGTATTATTCTAAACTTATAATCCAATAAAACGATTATCGTGTGGTAGTGATATAATAATGATAAAAATAAATTTTTCGCATTTTATTAATTTGATAAAGATTTTTGTTGTTTAAAATTTCAATAAAAATATACGCAAGCAATTAGTTTTAGCTGCAACGTACAGTTCATGTGTTCGCGTTACATATTAAATATGTTCATGGTTTCGAGAAAAAAGTGAAATGTTAAACTAAATCAATTGCTATGCAGCGAAAAAGCACGTATAAAATATTTATTATTATTAAATATTATCAATTTTATTTAAGCCATAGAAATGTTAAAAACACAATTTACTATGCAAACACACACACACACACTGCTACACAAACTACTGCAAAGCAATACGCCGGAAATGATTATTCAGAGGTCCTTCATCCGAGTAGCCGGCAATTTCTTGAGGCACAATTCCAGATTCCTCAATCGAAGTGCAAGGACGACACATGCATTCCAATGGTGCTTTGGTAAGTACTTTTTGAATTTTCGTTCACCGTGCTTTGCTTTTGGACAGAAAAGCGAAACTGCTGCCTCACGTTCGCCAGACTCCTGGCAACACATACAAGAGCGTTCCATTTGCCAGATTTTACTGCCGGAAACCTAAAGTATAAACAAGCAAACAAAACATTTTGTTTTTGTTTAAATATTAAAGTCAATATGTACATATGTACCTGTATATAACTGGCACAGCGTCCAACACAAGCAAATGATGGTATTGGCTTTGGTACACAGCCGGGATATTGGAGTACATGTATGACGGGTGTTACCTGACAGTCGTCACCAATGTGCGAGATGTCTAGAATTTATTTGGTTATAAATTTAACTGCAGAATTATGCTCATGTATATTTACCATTTTCTGTGGCCGCTGCTGCATTATCCGCTTGTGCAGTGCAACTGTTCAGAAGATTCAAAATTACACAATAGAATAATATGAAAAAAAACATTTTACTGCGGTCACTTTTAAACATTCTTTTTGCGTTTATGCTTATGCTAAATACTATGAATATCAACTTACAAATAAAAATGTTTTGTTCAAGCCGCACAGATTTTATACTCGCTTGAGGTCAAAAAATGCGTCGAAACATGCGCACCATGCGCTACTAATGGACGCCATGTTACTTCTGATGGCTTAAAATTATGACCTAATGGACGTTGAATGTGTGAATAAAACAAGAAATTGCTGCGTTAACGCTATATTTCGTACAAGTTTTTTGCCTAGTAATTGCGTACATGAAAATGACATTTGCCTGTGTTGGCAACCCTGCTGTGTAACGGTATAAAAAAGACGTACTACGTGTTTTTAGGTTAGGTGTAATTTTAAGAGGTCAACAAAATTTTTGTTGGTTTTGTTAATCATAACAAAAATATCACTAAAAGAGAAACCCAAGGGCGTAGTAAGCATTTCAAAAAAGGGGTCTGTTAATTGAATTTAGTTATTCCACCTTTAAGGATAAGTATCCACAATATTTTTTCCATTGTCCTATTCTTTTGACACAACTAAACTTTCTTTAACTTTTTAATTAAATGTTTTACCATCAAATTTGATTTAATTTAATTTAGAAAACGCTTTTACAATAAAAAAAATAAAGTAATAAAAATAAAAATAAAAAAGGTTACAATATTTTACATCGGGTTTAAATAAAATTTGGACTTCTCAGGACGCTGGAGAAAGCGTTCTATTGTGCCCGTTGTTCGTGACAAAACTAGTTTTATTTCAAAAGCCCTTTTTAAATACATTTGTTTGCCCTAAAATACAATGGTATTTTCAGTTTCTCATAAAGTTTCCATCTTAAAAGAATTTAAAAAAGAGTAAGCTTCAAGATTTATGCATATCCAATTGAAAATCATATTTCCCTTGAGCTAGAATTTTCTTATCTCATTAAAGACTTTGCTCATAAAATAATTTCTTTTTCATAAGCAAGATTGATAAAATAAATTGATAACTTTGGTTATTGTTGTTTAGTTAAATTATTAAAGGTAAACCATATAGTTATTAAAGTTTTTAAGTTCTTCAATATTTCAAATGGTGGGCCCTGGGTAGGACCAATATAGCCCCATTCCAAACTAGCTCCGATTTCTGTCTTTCTATAATTCTTATGTCCATACCGGACCATTATAACATATATCATCCATACATATAGCCCCACATTTTTAAACCCTGTGCCCAAGGGCAAAAATATATATAAAGTTTGTTCCAATGTATGTAAGAGGCAGAAGGAGGTATGGTAGACCCTATAAAATTGTTTGAGGAGTTGATCTAGCTATGTTCGACTGTCCGTCCAACTGTCATGCTGCGATTATCTCGGAAACTATCAAAGATAGGGCCACCATATTTGAAACTTAGATTATCCTGAGTCTTCTCTAGTCCCATTTTAACGGGTAGCCTCCATACAAAACTGCACCAAAATTTTGGGTTTTTGCATAAAAATTTAAATTTTTATGCCTATGATGGTCCCAATGAAATATTCCAATATGGGTGGGACCAAAAATATCTTAGATATAGCGCCCATACAAATTTACCCAATCCAATACAATAACTTATGGTACAAGTGTGGGTACGGGGTATCTTATCAGTCGAGCGTACTCGACTTCAGCGTTCTTCGTTGTTATTCAATAAAATTGTTGTAGTTTAAATGATTTTACTTTAAATTTTATTCACATGCACATGCTTCTAATTTTAATAACATAATTTCCAAATTATTTTTGTTTTCAAAATGTTATATTTTTGTTGATGTAGTGGGTAACAGTGATAGTTAATATAAATATCTCAAAACAAATAAAAACATTGTCAGCATGGAATATGTAATTTTAGGCAGTGTAGCTCCATTACGTTTTTTCAAATAATTAATTGTATTGCTCAAACGTTTCTCAGCCCAAACTAAATTATTTTCGACATTTTCTAACGATTTGTGTAGCGTTGCTACCGATGAGCCAAATAGTGCGCCTTTATTTTCGATAAAGTTCTCAAGAAGCTTACGCTGCTCGCTTGTAGTAAAATAAGCAGCAATGCTGTTTATTACATTCGCTGTCGTCGACCAACTGCCAAGCCTAGAAAGTGATAAAACATTCAAGTTAATCATTTTTCTTTTGTTTTTTTTTTAGAGCGTTATAACTTACGCATCGGCTAAACGTTCTATATCTTCTGTTAATAACTCAAACATGGGTGTCACATTCTCCGGATTCTCTACATATAGATGACTAATGCCGCTTAATTTTCTATCCAGCGGCGTATCCCTGTTTAGTATAGCCTCTTCATAGTGTAGTTTATAGTTTTTAGTGCAACTTGCTGCACGCCACAGTTTATTACGTTCACTTTCAAAAGTTTCATTCTGATACCATTGCATTATAATCGCATATTTATCAATACGTGCACCGCTGCAGTAAAGTGTCTCTCGGAAATCTGGTAATGGCTTTGCTCCATTGCTCATTAACTGTTGCAGATGGAATGGTGCTTCTTTGTTGCACTCTGCATGTTGATATTTACACAGCCATGCTATAAGTTTGTTGCGATTATATACATCCAGTACTGTATCCTTTGCGCCTTTAAAGCCTAGTTTCTGATAAACTTTTTGCGTGATATCGCCAAGAAATTTGGAAAAATCCTTTAATTGTTCCATTGTAAAACGCACTACAATGCGCTGTAGACCTGCATATGCTGCATACCAGGGTATATAATCTGTCTCCTCGGCCAGATATTCCATAAACATTATAACATCCGCATAGTCTAATAAATCAATATAAGCGAAATTGAAAAGATCATCTACGATTTGTGCACGATTTTCAGTGGGAATACCATTATGGCCCGGTGTCGAGAGTGCTTTTTGCAATAATTGCAATAGTGATTTATCGTAGAATACGCGATAGTAATTCGATTGTTGTTTATTCAACACTAACCATTTGTAATCTGAGCCGACTTTAAATGTTAATTCCGTAGCTGATTTGTTAAAGTAGAATTCCGGTGTTAAATTTTGAAAATTTGGCATTAAATTGGTGGCATATGTAATCGGTATAGTGTATTTTAAATTGATATCACTGCCGTCGGTGGCATTAAGTAGAAATCGTTTTTGTTTTAGCGTTATATACTGAAGGTCATCACTTGCATTAACAAAGACCGTAGGAAATCCTACTTGCTCGGTCCAATCATATAAAAATTGATTAACATCAACATGCTGCGTAGTTGGCCAATGCTCTTTTAGATGTACAAATAGATCGGCCGGTGCAACGCTCTTTAAATGACTTCAATGAAACAGAAAAATTTAATTATTTAAGGTTTTATAATAATTTATATAAAAAGTTTGTACATACTTCTTCTTCAGATATGCCGCAATTGCTGCATCGAAATTTTGACCGCCCATTACATTGCGTATCATGCGTACTATTGTCGCACCCTTTGCGTATGCAATGCTGCTAAATTTGTAACCAATTTCACTGGGTGTATTTATACTCGATTCAATACTTGTCATTGGCTGTGTACTCGATTGTGCATCGATTCCGAATATTAAGTGTATCTGATTGACAACAAACTGTTGATCAAGCTGATATTCTGGATATAGCTGCAAAAAAAAATAATGAAAAAAAAAATAATTCATATATATTTATATCCAAGTCTGTCCGTCCGTTCTGCTGCCTGACTGTCCTATGAACGCATTTAATTTTAATTTATCCTGAGTTTAGATGGGAGATGAGACCATTTCAGTAACCATTTAGCCTTCTACTGATGGTTTTATATTAATTTACTAACCTGATGTGTCATAAAATACTCATAATAACGTGCAAATGCTTCATTAAGCCAGAAATAACTCCACCAAGCGAATGTAACACTATCTCCAAACCACATATGTGCAGTTTCATGTACAACAATACGAGCAGTAAATTCTTGATCGTAAATTCCATCCGTATAACCGGGCACTTTTGCAAGCACATTATCACTGTATAATAAGCATAACATATCAATTTGTGCATTGTATTCATTAATAAAAAGGTACAAACCTATAAATTATCAGACCCCAGTTTTCCATGCCGTTATGTGGAAATTTAGGTGAGCTTGCATATTGTAAAATTGGATTACCCAAGTCTTTGTAGGATTGTTTGAATAGCGCATTAAAAGCATCAACTGCCTTCAGTCCAACATTATAGCTCAATTCGGTATAGTTATGATATTCTGGACGTGAGAAGACTGCAAATTCGCTATCACCACGTTTCGTATATTCAGAAATAATAAAGGCAATCAGATAGGTTGACATAATTGGTGTCTCTTCAAAATGATCCAGATAACGATCGTTACTAAAAATAATAAAAATTAGAGCATATTTAATTTGCCTTATCTTAACTTAAATATAATTAGTTAATACTTACTTATCGGCAACGCTGCTGATAAGCCGTGTATTCGTTATTGTATTATAATGCTTCGGACGACTGATATGAAACTGAAATTTTGCTTTGTAATTTGGTTCATCGAAACACGGAAAGATTACACGTGCATCGATGCGTTGTGCCTGTGTTACGCCAAGCCATCTAGAAGTATTTTGGTATACGAGTTCTTATGTTGTATATAAAATAATGCACTTACTTGATATTTCCATCAGAACTAATGTAACTCGTACGGAAAAATCCTGCCATACCATCTCGCATTTGACCTACATAGCTGAAGCGTAACTGATAATTAACATTCGGCGTGAGTGTCTGAGAAAGTGGTACGGTTAGTTTGTCTGTTGCACTCGCGTAGATAAGCTTCTCATTGTCAATTTTTTCCAATAGGTTTCCATTGGCGTCATAGATTTCAGTGCTCTTAATATCAATGTAATCTTTGTGTAAAGTTATTTGACGCACATTGGATTCTACGGCTTTTAGTATAATATTAACAGAACCGTCGAATGTAAATTGCTTATCACCATCCTCAATAAGCATATATGGCTTTATTGTTATATTATACGATATTGGAATAATTGATTTGTCCAACCGGTACTCCGACGCAGCACTAATAACCGCACCGATCAGCGCAAGCAGCGCAAATAACCGCAAAACATTATTGACCATGTTGACGAACGCATCGATACTAAAATTTATTTAGCTCTTATTTGTGTTTTTGAGTTCAAGATTCGCAAGAAGAAAAGTTCCCCGAATTTGTTGTTGTTTTGCTCTCTGGCGTATTACGTATGGATTGCTTACCGATAAGATTATCGTATAACAAATACTTTCGTTGTTGTTATGTGTACCCCTTGGCCATAATGCAAAAGTTGATTAGCTAAATTCACAAATTGGATAAAGTATTTTACTATATTCACACTAACAAATGTACATACCCCTCACAAGAATTTGTTTACTAAACAAATAGCATAATATATACATAAGTGTTTGTTTGCTCAAATTTTGTATAATATTTGTTTACTTCAAATATTTTATGACGAAAGAGTAAGATTTTATAGTGTAGATAAAGCAGTTTTTTGTTTTGATGAAATTTTTATTCCCGTACCATTTTGAATCTAAACCTATGATTAGAAAGTCAATGAAAGAAATACAAAAACAAATATTTCAAAATTTTAATAAATTTCGTTTGTATTGTTTCTACCATGGTGGAATTCTAAAAGGTGATGTCAAGCGACACATTGGTACCTTGCAATGCAAGCATACTAGTTTTAATGAGTTAAAACATGGCACAATTATAGCAGGTTGTGTATTCTTACACTCTGTCTGCTTAAATTATCAACTCAGCTTAATGAATGCTGGTAGCGTAAAAACACCAGAGAAGAAATAAACTTAAACAGCCGAAGGAGAGAAAAATAGTAATTTCATCTTAAGTTAGAAGAATAGGAGACAGAGATATATTTATTTTATTTGCTTGGTTTTGCTCTCCTTTTTTGTCTTTCAAATATGACTGACGTTGGTACAAAATATATTGAGAGAGAAAGTGCACGTAACATAAACTTGTATAATTGCACCTTGGTTTCGACAATTTGATATAGAAAATATTTCTTCATATTTCTATTTTTGTACTAAGAAAATTTTACTAGAAAATTAAATGAACAAAACTTATAAAAAATGAATATATTAAAATTACCAGTTGAACTACCCGGCCTTGCTTGGGTCCAAATTTTATTTGTTTAGTTCAATTATTTACAAAAATATAACGAAATTTTTGTTTGTTTGTCAAATGGTTAAATTATTTACTTGGGCCAGCTCCCATTTTTTGCAACATTGTAGGTTCTAGTAAAATATATACCGAACTTCATTTCTATCAAACTATTGTCAAAATACGATGAATTTCTGAAACGGGTCTATGTGGCCCATTTTTCTAAGACGATATAAATCTTTTAAATTGGACTAAAAAATACACATCTACAAAATTTCATTGAAATCGCCTGAATTGCTTCGACAATTTCATGGATCCACGTTCACCACCCCACTTAGAGGTATGAAAAAGAATTTATGTCCGATTCTCAGACCTACTTAATATATACACAAAGTTTCATATGAATATGTCAAACAATTTCGGATGAGTTTTGTTACAAACACTGTGACACGAGAATTTTATACATGAGATCTTTCTTTTTTGTTAAGAATAGCAACAAGACGGGGCTTAAGTTCGAGATCTTTTGATGTAGATCAGTGTTTGTAGCTTGATTTTTTTAAATTTTGTATACAAAAGTTTCCTTTAATTTATTATACAAAATTATGTGTGGAGACTTACATATGTTTTAGATATTCGTTAAGAACTGGAACGTTTTATTGAGCTTATAATGAAATCCATCAACATAACATTTGGTCTTTCTATAAAAATCAATTAAGGAGTTTTTTTTTTTGTTTAAAACCCATTTCCTTATAGAATATTTCTTAAATTAGTAACATAAGAATAATCGCTATTAAAGCAGTTGTAAAAGCAGTTGAAAATCTAATTGTATCGCTACCACTACTAGTGATCAAATGTGATCTAAATACACCCAATTTAGCTTCAGTCCAAATTAGATTCTCCCTTACAGACGTCACTGCTCGCTTAAGTGTATATGAAGAATTTCCGAATTTTATGCTGTTCTGTTTATTAAAGGCAATTAAATCATTTTCCTGTTGCTTAGTGGTAAAGTGTGAAGCAATATTATATATAGCTGCTGCAACTGATGAATAACCATTCATACTAGGAAAGATAGAAGAAACAAATTGAATTAATTTGGAATGCTAATATATATGGATCAATTTTTTACTTACGCTTCGGCCATTTGCTCGAATTTGTCAGTGATCAATTTGAAAACAGGTGAAACATTCTCGTAATTCTGTTTGTACAATCTAGACAACACCATCGGCTTATCTTGCATGCGTATCTCATTAGTAAGCACCAAATTGAAAACTCGTTCAATCAGTTCCTGCTTCTTAACGCAGCCAAAAGACTTTTGTATTAGATTTTTCTCAGAAACAATGGTTTCATGCTTAAACTTATTGTACAACATTTGAAACTCTTTTTTACCGCCCTCACGTAGTCCAACACAATATATAACAGATCGAATATTCTTTGGTACTGGCTTAGAGCTTAACGTTTTGAAGTATTTTTTTGCCTTCGAAATGCAGTCGGAATTACCGTATTTACAGTTCCATGACAATATTTTTTCGCGTAGATAAATATTGAGAGCGCTTTCGTTGAGCTTTTCCTCAAATCCAAGTTTATTGTATGCTTTTGCTGTCACTTTTTGAATATATTTACCAAAGTTTGCGGTGTCGTTGCCCAAGCAAATGGATAAGAAATTTAAACCATTAAATGCCGAAGTCCAGGGTAAATAGTGCAATTCAGTTTCTAGATAATCTAAAACTTTAAGTGCCAACTCGTAGCTTATTTCACTGGCACGTGCTAAATTAAAAAGATCATCAACAATTTGTGCTCGATTGAGTTCATGAATACCGCTCCAATTGGCCGCAAGAAGCGCTTTGTGTAAAGCGTGCCAATTTTTCTCAGTGTAGTTCACGCGATAGTAACCGGTTTCTTGAATATTCGCAATAATCCATGTCGCGGCAGATGTAAGTGCTTCATTGTGTGTTCCTGTTTCAGTTAGCACGAGTTTTGGAGTCGTATTGCTAAAATCCTTATCGACGCTTGTGGTGTAGCTAATGGGAATTGTATAAGCAAGTTTAGTATCGGAACCATCGTTTTCCTTTAACAGAAAACGTTTTTGACTAAACTCAACAGATTTTCCATCATTAGCAAGATTGGTTGTGATAAGAGGATAACCAACTTGCTCCGTAAAACTTGTAAAAATTGCATCGGCATGCGGCTTAGTAGCTTGCGGCCAGTATTCCTTTAAGCAATCTAGTAAATCGCTTGGTTTTGTATTTAATTCTCCGCTTAAAAATAAAATAGATAGATGGGAAATTATTATTTCCGAAATTGTAATTATTACAATTTTTCAAATTGTAAATCATAATTTTTACAATTACTGAAGCATGACTAAGATGAAATTCGACATACCCTGAGCGGGAATTTAAGGCAGGAATTTAAGCCAGTAGTACTTACTTTTTTTCTAAGTAAACTTGTAGCGACTTTTGAAAATTGGCTTCTCCTAAGGTATGTGCAATCATGCGCACAAAAGAAGCGCCTTTACTATAAGAAATATCATTAAACATTCGATCGATTTCGGCAGATGTATGCGTGTTTTCATTCGTCATAGAATTAGTTGCGTTAGTTGAATCCATGCGCATAACAATTTGAACTTTATCAACAACAAATTGCTTATCCAATTCAAAATATGATTCTACCATATGAGTGCCGATATATTCAAAATAACTTGCAAATGCCTCGTTCAGCCATGTATAGCTCCACCAATCGCATGTGACATAGTTTCCGAACCACATATGTGCTTGTTCATGTGCGACTACAAGCGAGATGTACTGTTTAGAACTTAATGCTGTAGAGTTTTCGTCATATAAAAGATTCTGTTCTTTGTATGTGATGAGACCCCAGTTTTCCATGGCACCCTCTTCAAAATCTGGAATTGCAGCCATATGCAATTTATCGATTCCTAAATCAATATAATTTTTATCAAAATATTGCTCTAAAGGGGGCAAAGTCTTTTGGCCGAAATTGAAAACGTATTCGGTTTGTTCGTAAAACTCGGAACGTGCCAATAAGGTAAAATTTCCATTCGTACGTTCGTCGAATTCAGAAACAATGAAAGCGAGTAGATAAGTTGACATCTTTGGTGTGATTTGGTAGATATCTGTTATGTAATCGCTAAAATTTGCAAGAAAATAAATTTATGCGTTTAAGTTTAATAGTTTTTTTCCGATATTTACCCATTTGTTGTCGTAGAGCGTAGACGTGTATTACTGACAGTTTTTAAACTTGTATGATGCACGAGGGCTAATTGAAAAAACGCTTTAAATTTTGGTTCATCAAAGCAAGGGAACACACGTCTTGCATTAATCTTTTGGAAATATGTTGCACCGAGCCATCTAAAATAAAAACGTAAAATTGTAACAGGAATTTTGTTATTTTATTTTTTTAGTTTACTCACTTTGTTTCATTTTTGGCATTCACATAAGAACTACGATAAAATCCGCGCATATCATCGCTCATTGCACCGCTGTATACGAAATGCAAAATGTATGCAGTGTTTGCTTTCAGTTCTTCATTTAACTCAATATTCCAGATATCAGTCGTAGTATTCAATAATTCCGATTGAAAGGTTTGCTTTTTTATTGGGCTACTTTTAAGCCAATATTCCTTTAAAGAATATTGCAGATTTTTTGTATGTAGCGAAATATTTTTAGTATTGGCTTTGGGCAGTATTTCAATTTGAACATCTCCTTCGAATGAAAAACTTTTATTTTCTGGAGCATTCTCCAGTAGATATGTACTTAATTTAAGTCTATAGCTCGTTGGTAAAATTGTTGGTGGTAGTCGATATCCAACTGTAGCTGCCAATGGTGCTAAAAGTTCCTCCACTTTGTTATCAGCTGTAACCGAGCACAGGCATGCTGCCCAAAGAACACCAATTGAAATGAACATTATTATTTTGTATAATACTTTCCCCTAGAATATCCTTTAAATGTTATACACAAATAAATAAATTTTTTAAAACTTTAAGCCAGATGCGTTCTGACGCGACTGTTTGAAAATCTCAATTGCTCTTGTATTTATAAGTAAATTTCTGTTAATCAAAAATATCCATTTGTAATGTGAGATTATTTCGAAATGTTTAATATTCATGGTAGATTTGCTAAAATAAAATATCGGGTTAAAATTTTTAAATGTTTAAAAATAGGCAATACAATAATATAATAAAAAGTCATTGAATTTTTTCGCTGCTCTTAGTAATATTGTGCATAGAGAATTGTTTTTTTTTTTTTTTGTACCCGGTATATTAAGTTTGTTTAAATGAATGAACCAGTTAAAAAAAAGGCAGCACGATAGACCCTACAACATGGTTTTTTTCGATATGAGACTGCTTTCCTATGTATTTTTTTGCGCTAAATACGATTCTGCTGTCCGAAAGTAAACATCATTTTCATTCAAGTTTTAATTTAAGAGTAAGTGGAAGTCTCTAGCACGTCTGGTTTTCCGGAAAATTAGCGAAAAAACACCTTAAAACACGATTTGTCTCAAAAACCAGATGTGATGGTCACTTTTAAGTACCAGAATCGTGTTCAGAGCACAAGTCTCATATCAAAAAAAAAAAAAAAAAAAGTCAGACTGGTTCTGTGCTCAGAATTATTTCATTAACCAAAGTTTTCAATATATTCGAAACCTACCAAGTAAAAAACAAATTCGGAATCATTGTGCCGAAATCCTTCAGGGACACTACGTCTACTTGACAATTTTGAGAACCAGACTTTTTACTTTTATAACAAAAATTCAAAATATTAAGTTAAAAAAAACTTTTATTTTATTTGTACCAACACCAAATCAAATTATAAATTATACGAGCTGTATAATCGAAAATCGATCAAATTAAACTTTAAATTAAAGTCTTTAATTTTCATTTCAACTTATTTAATGAGCTACGGTGTCCAATAAACCGTTGACAGTACGAGAAGCCAAATACGTTTTGAATGATCCCAAATTGTCTTCAGCCCATTTTATATTATTTTTCACTGTCGTCTCGGCCTCTTTCAGTCTTTCAGCATAATTACCAAATTTTTCTTTGTTCTTCTCATTGAAGTTTATTAAATTGTTTTCCTGTTCTTTAGTGGTAAAATGGTGGGTCAAGGTAGAAATTTGAACTGCAACATCGTAAAAACTTCCAAAACTGTAAGATTTATAGAATTTTTCGAATTTATAGTTAATTTAATTAAATTTCATTTCATACTCACGCTGCAGCCAATTTCTCAAAATTTTCGGTAATCAGTTTGAAAACAGGTGAAACATTCTCGTTATTTTTAAGATACAATTCAGATAATAAATCTGCTTTATCTTGTCTGCGTATCTCATCAGAAAGCACCAAATTGAAAACACGTTCAATCAGCTCTTGGCTCTTGACACAACCAAAAGATTTCTGTAGCAAAGTTTTTTCTGTGGGAATTGATTCTGTCTTAAATTTATTGAACAACAAATCAAACTCTTTGCTTCCGCCCTCACGTAGACCAACACAGTATATAACAGATCGTATATTCTTAGGCACAGATTTAGTGTTTAAAGTATTAAAGTATTTTTTTGCATTCGAAATACAGTCGGAGTTACCATATTTACAGCTCCATGACAATATCAATTCACGTAGATAAATATTGAGAGCGCTGTCGTTTGGTTTTTCCTCGAATCCAAGTTTGTTGTATGCTTTTGCAGTCAGATCTTGAATATATTTACCTAAATCTGCAAGATTATTGCCCAAGCGAGTAACCAAAAATTGAAAACTATTAAATGCAGATATCCAGGGTAAATAGTTTAGTTCAGTTTTAAGATATTCCAAGACATTAAGTGTTAGATCGTAACTAATTTCACCAGCAAGTGCAAAATTGAAAAGATCGTCAACAATTTGAGCGCGATTAAGTTCATGAATATTGCTCCAGTTGTCCGCCAGAAGCGCTTTGTGTATAGCTTGCCAATTTTTCTCATTGTAATTTACGCGATAGTATCCAGTTTCCTGTATATTAACAATGATCCAAGAGGCGGCAAATGAAAGTGTTTCAGTGTGTGTTCCTGTGTTAGGTAGCACGAATTTTGGCGTCGTATTGTAAAAGTCCGTTTCGACGTTTGTTGTATAGGTTATGGGTACTGTGTAAACAAGTTTTGCATCTGATCCATCAGTTTTGTTCAACAAAAAACGTCTTTGGCTAAACTTAACGGATTTTCCATCACTGGCAAGATTGGCTGTGATAAGAGGATAACCAACTTGCTCCGTAAAGCTTTTGAAGATTGCATCAGCATGTGGCTTGGTAGCTGCTGGCCAGTTCTTCTTCCAATAATCGAGCAAATTTTGTGGTTTAGTGTTGGAAAACGCGCTTAAAATTAGAATGATTAGTTGCGTTTTCTACTATAGCCAATTGTTTTGTACTCACTATTTTTTCAGATATTGTTGCAATGATTTTTGAAAATTAGTTTCTCCCAAGATATGAGAAATCATGCGAACAAAGGAAGCTCCTTTGTCATAAGTTATACCATTAAAAGCACGGTCAGGATTGGCAATTGTATATGTGCTGTCATCAGTCAGAGGATTTGTTTTGTTTATTGAATCGATGCGCATAACAATTTGAACTTTATCAATAACAAATTGCTTATCCAATTCATAATAAGATTCGACCATATGTATGCCGCAATATTGAAAATACCGGGCAAAAGCTTCGTTCAGCCATAAGTAGTTCCACGATAATATTGATACATAGTTACCGAACCACATATGAGTTAGTTCATGAGTTAATATACTTGCGATATACTGTTTGGAACCTAATGTGGTATCGCTTTCCTCGTGCAAAATGTTACGTTCTTTATATGTGACAAGACCCCAGTTTTCCATAGCACCAGCCGAGAAGTCTGGAATAGCAGCCATATGAATTTTGTCGTTGCCTAAATCTTTGTATTGTAACGCAAAGTAATCCCCCCAGAGCAGTTAATAGTTTACGTCCAACTTCATGACCATACTCGGTCTGACCGTAATACTCTGGGCGTGCTATGATACCGAACATTCCATCGCTGTTGCGTTCGTTGAACTCTGAAACAATGAAGGCGAGCAAATAGGTGCACATCTTAGGCGTAGTTTGATAGACATCAATATAGGAAGCGCTAATATTAAAAAACATTAAATTTAGCTTTGTAATGTTTTGTTTTTTAACATTCGAGCAATTTCTCACCCATACGCCACAGTAGAAAACAGCCGCGAATTACTAACAGTTTTCAAAGCTCTTGGACGCACAAGAGTCAAATCAAAGGTAGCCTTAAATTTAGGTTCATCAAATGAGGGAAACGCGCGTCTTGCATGATTTGCTTGGAATTGTGTAGCAGCTAACCATCTAAATTAATGGAAAATTAGTTGATTGGAACATAAAAATTTTATTAACCCAAAATCACTTTGTTTCATTTTTTGTCGTTAACGTAAGAGCTGCGGTACAGTCCCATCATGTTATCATCCATTTTACCATTGTAGACAAAGTGCAAAATGTACGCATTGTTTGCTTGCAGTTCCTCATTTAATTCAATATCCCAGATGTCGGTTGTAGTATTCAAAAATCCGATTTAAATTTTTGCTTTGTTCTTGAGTCACTTTTAAGCCAATATTCCTTCAAAGAATACATCAGATTCTTCGAGTGTAGTGAAATAGTTTTAGTATTTACACTTGGTATGATTTCAATGCGCACTTCTCCATCGAAGGTAAATCGTTTATTTTCAGGATCAGTTGCCACCAAATATGGAGTTATTTTAATTTTATAACTCGTAGGTAAAATTGTGTCGGGAAGTTGATATCCTACTGTGTATTTGAATGGTGTGGAAAATTCAGATACTTTAATTGGATCGCCTAAAGCAGTGCACAGATAAGCTGCCCAAAGAACAGCAATTGAAGTAAACATTTTCCATTGATTATCCTTCTCAGATTTTTTTTATCAAATGCTACACAGAGTACGCAGTATATCGATCTCTATAACGACGAATATTCTAATGCGACTGTATTCATAACGCTTTTGCTCTGGTATTTATAGGTAATATTGTTCAGCTTACATAGAAAAAAAATTATATTTAAAAAAATCGATTTGTAATATGAGATAAATTGCAAATATATAATAACTCATTCATTTCGGTTTATAATTGTTATTTCTTGCACACATCTAGGCAAAGATTATTTGTAATACCCTGTAACCGAAGGGTGCATGTGTATATTAAGTTTGTCCAAATGTATGTAACCAGCTGAAGGTGGTGTGTTCGGCCTCCGCAAATCGATCTAGAGTCTCTTGAGCAGTCAATGGGTCTCTTTTAACTAGTTTTTTTCAGTCCCATTTTAAGGAATAGGTTTATGAAATACATTAAGTTGGGCGAGATAAAACAATTTAACTAGAAATGAAATATATAGATTTACTACAAGTTAGTACTTAACTGGACATTAAAATAATGAACCCTAAATCTTGTCTAGCCTACTTTTATGCAAAGAATAATAAAGGTTTGAATTTGGTTCACACAAAGATTTTAACAAATGGGTTTTTGCTTTTGGAGTTTTTAATGGACTCTTTCGAAACTGCTTAAAAATTTTGATTTTACAATTTTGACCCTTTTTGATTTTAATACTGTCTGTAATCTAGTCTCTCTGGATTAAAAATAATTATGTGCTCTTAATTTGTTCATTAGTATCATACTGATCAGTCCTCATCCCTTTATTTTATTTATTTAAACTACAATACAATATTTTTTCTTAATTTAATTTAAAAGGTTTATGGTACTAAACACTGCTTTTACGAGATGTTAAATATGTTTTGAACGTTCCCAACGTATCTTCGTCCCACTTTAAATTTCTTCTTACTATCGCCTCGGCATCTTTCAGTTTAAAAGCCGAATCACCAAATTTGTGGCTGTTCTCTTCAATAAATGTAATCAGATCATTTTCCTGTTCTTTAGTAGTAAAAAATTCGGCCGTATCACAAATAACATTTGCAACAGCGGCATAGTCACCCAAACTGTAATACAGAATTTTTCGCAATTTTTAAATAATTTTTATTAAATTTTATACTCACGCTTCGGCTAACTGCTCGAAATTTTCTGTGATCAATTTAAAAACGGGTTCAACATTTTCGTTATTTCCAGTGCAAAGTGTAAATAGAAAACCTACTTTGTCTTGTCTACGTATTTCATTCGAAAGCATCAAATTGAAAAACGCGTTCAATCAGTTCTGGCCTCTTAACACAACCGAAAGAGTTTCTCAGCAATGTTTTTTCTGTGACAATTGTTTCGTTCTTAAATTTATTGTACAACAAATCAAATTCTTTGCTTTCCACCCTCGCGTAGACCAACACAATATATAACAGAACGAATATTTTTTGGCGCAGGCTTAGTTGTTATTGTATTAAAATAGGACTTTGCCTTAGAGATGCAATCGGAATTACCGTATCTGCAGGTCCATGACAAAATCATTGTACGCAATAAAATATTGAGTGCGCTATCGTTGGATTTCTCTTCAAATCCAAGTAAATTGTAGGCCTTTGTGGTTAGTTGTCGAATATATTTACTAAAGTGAACCATGTCTTTGCCCAAACGAGTGGCTAGAAAATGAAGACCATTAAATGCAGAAGTCCACGGTAAATAATTCGTTTCTGTATCTAAATATTCCAAAACCTGCAACGCCAAGTCGTAGCTTATTTCGCGAGCCGTTGCAAAACTTAATAGATCATCAACAATCTGCGCTCGATTAAGCTCGTGTATATTGCTCCAGTTTTTAGCAGTAAGAGCTTCGTGTATGGCATGCCAGTTTTTCTCAGTGTAGTTTACGCGATAGTAGCCAGTTTCCTGTATATTGGCTATAATCCATGTGGCGCCAAATGGAAGTGCTTCATTGTGTGTTCCTGTGTTAGGTAGCACAAATTTTGGCGTCGTATCGTAAAAGTTCCTATTGACGTCTGTCGTATAGGTTATGGGTACTGTGTAAACAAGTTTTGCATCTGATCCATCATTTTTGTTTAACAAGAAACGTCTTTGGCTAAACTCAACAGATTTTCCATCGCTAGCAAGATTTACTGTAATAACAGGATAACCAACTTGCTCCGTAAAACTTCTAAAGATTTCATCAGCATATGGCTTTGTAACAGCTGGCCAGTTATGCTTGAGGCAATCAAGTAAATTTTGAGGCTTCACTGTAGAATATGCGCTTAAAAATCATACAAAATAAAAATACTTAAATAGTATTGAGTTACACATAACTAGAATTATTGTTACACTTACAATTGTTTTAAATAGTGTTGTAATGATTTCTGAAAATTAGTTTCTCCTAAAAGTGTGTGCAATCATGCGTACAAAAGTGCCACCTTTGTTATAGGTGATACCATTGAACATGCGCATAATATCCGAGGGAGTGTTAGTATTTTCATTACTCATTGGATTTGTACTATTAAGGGAGTCCATATGCAAAACTGCCTGAAGTGGACCAACAACCATTTGCATTTCTGCTTCCCAATTTGGTTCTATACGTTGTACTGCGATAGTTTCAAAGTAGCGTGCAAACCCCTCGTTTAGCCAAGTGTAGCTCCACCAATCGCATGTTACGTAATTACCGAACCACACATGTACTTGTTCATGTGCTATTAAAGAGGTTATGTACTGTTGCTGGCTAAATGTTGTACAAGTTTCATCGTACAGTATACCATGTTCTCTATAGTTAATTAGGCCCCAGTTTTCCATTGCACCTGGAGCGAAGTCTGGTATTGCAGCGAAATGCATTTTATCGATTCCTAAATCAATATATCTTAGATCGAAATACTCTTCTAACGTAGCCAATATACGCTTGCCATAATTGAGACTATATTCAGTTTGATCGTAAAATTCCGAACGCGATAAAACGCTTAAATTTCCATTCGTGCGCTCATCAAATTCGGAAACAATGAAAGCGAGCAGATATGTCGACATTTTTGGTGTGATTTGGTAGACATCTGTTATGAAATCTCTTAAAATTGCAAAAAAATATATACTTTGAACATTTCTTTAATTTTCTTCAAGGTTTTACCCGCTAATTGACGACGAGCTGAGACGTGTATTGCTAACTGATTTTAAACTTTTATGATGCACAAGCGTTAATTGGAAAAACGCTTTAAATTTTGGTTCGTCAAAGCATGGAAATACACGTCTTGCATTAATCTTCTGAAAATGCGTTGCACCAAGCCATCTAGTAAAAAAAATATTAGATGAGTTATTTTTTTTTTTTTGTAATTGACTTACTTTGTTTCATTCTTAGCGTTAATATAAGAACTACGATAGAAACCCTGCATGTTTCTATCCATTGTCCCATTGTATACAAAATGAAAAAATATAGCTAGTGTTTTCCTTTAATTCCTCATGCAGCATAATATCCCAGATATCGGTCGTAGTATTCAAGAAGTCCTCTTGAAAACTAAGTTTTTTAGTTGGATCATCTTTAAGCCAATATTCCTTTAAAGAATATACTAAATTTTTTGTGTGAAGTGAAATATATTTGGTATTTGCTTTAGGTAAAATTTCAATATGAACATCTCCATTGAAGGTAAATTGTTCGTTTAAAGAATGATGCTCCAGTAGATGTGTAGTTAATTTTATTTCATAACTCGTAGGTACAATTGTGTTGGGTAGTCGATATCCGAATGTAACAGGTATTTCCGTAATTTCATCGCTTTTGACGAAACAAAGAGTTGCAAGCCATACGAATGCAGCTGGAATAATCATTATAATTTAGTTATCCTTTTGTATTAATCCTTTAAATATGCACTACGACAAAAGTTCTTCAACTGCAAATAATGCGCGCTATAAAACGACTGAGTAAAAAAAATGCCAGAACGCTGCTATTTATGCGAAAATGTTTCCATTTTAGTTCAATTAAAAATATTTGTAATCTAAACATTTGTAATAACCCTTGTAGACTTTCTATATTATACTTGAATTATGTCATTAATTTTAATAAGCATTAAATTGGCAGCTTATATTGTTTGGAAAAGTCAAAGCTTTCAGTGCAAAAAAAAGCTACTTGTGAGTGTATTTGGTTTTTCAAATATAATTTTTATTCATTCCCATAAAAAATAACTAAAAAACAAACGTAAATTTAATATTGAACAATAGGTCTAATGGGTTTTCCAAAACCCAAAATACATACATTTTAAATTAGGAAAATGGAAATGATTACCATCGAAGCCATGACAAATGTTGCTACGGTTATACACGCTGATAATACCACTGCCGTTACGAGATTGCAAATAAGTTCGGAATGTGCCTAACTTGGTCTTATCCCATTCCAAATTGTCTCTTACAGTCATCTCTGCGGACAATAGCGTAGCAGCCGCTGTTCCGAATTTCGCGCTGTTTTGCTTATTGAATGAAATCAAATCGTTTTCTTGTTTCTGAGTTGTAAATCGTGTAGCGATATTTGATATGACAGTGGCAACGGCTGAATAACTGCCCAACCTAAAAAACAAATAAATCAAATTAGTTAACGAAAATCTTATAAAGTACATTTAAAATCTTAAGCTTCAGCCAACTCGTCGAATTTTTCTGTAACTAGTCTAAACACAGGTGTAACATTCTCATTATTTTCAGTGTACAATGCAGTTAAAACAGCTGATTTATCTTGTCTACGTATCTCATTAGAAAGCACCAAATTGAAAACACGTTCAATCAGCTCTTGCCTCTTGACACAACCGAAAGAGGTCTGTAGCAAAGTTTCTTCCGAGGCAATTATTTCGTTTTTAAATTTATTGTACAACACATTAAATTCATTGGTACCACCCTCACGTAGACCGACACAATATATGACAGATCGAATATTCTTTGGCACAGGTGAAGTGCTCAATTTATTAAAATAGGTCTTTGCCTTCGATGTGCAATCAGAGTTACCATATCTACAGTTCCATGATAAGATCTTTGTGCGCAAATATATATTTAAGGTTTTATCATTTATCTTTTCTTCAAATCCAAGTTGGTTGTAGGTTTTAAATGTAAGTTCTCGAATATATTTACCAAAGTGAGCGGTATCATTGCCCAAGCGAATGGATAGAAAATTAAAACCATTTAATGCCGATGTCCAGGGTAAATAGTTCAATTCAGTTTCTAGATATTCTAAAACTTTAAGTGCTAAATCGTAGCTGATTTCGCTAGCACGTGCTAAATTTAATAGATCATCGACAATTTGTGCACGATTGATTTCATGAATATCGTTCCAATTTTTCGCAAGAAGCGCTTCGTGAATAGCATGCCAATTTTTCTCAGTGTAGTTCACGCGATAGAAACCGGATTCTTGAATATTAACAATGATCCATGTGGCGTTAGAAGAAAGTGTCTCTTTGTGCGTTTCATTGCTGGGTAACACAAATTTAGGTGTTGTATTAACAAAGTCCTTTTCAACGTTAGTAGTGTAGGTTATGGGAACTGTATAAACCAGTTTAGGGTCTGAACCATCATTTTTGTTTAGAAGAAAACGTTTTTGACTGAACTCAACGGATTTTCCATCATTGGCAAGATTGGCTGTGATAACAGGATAACCAACTTGCTCCGTAAAGCTTTTGAAGATTGCATCAGCATGTGGCTTTGTAGCAGCTGGCCAGTTGTCCTTCCAATAATCGAGTAAATTTTGTGGTACGGTATTGGCGAGCGCGCTTAAGATGGAATATATTAATTATGTATTCATTATAAACAAATCTGTGCTACTTACTATTTTTTCAAATATTGTTGCAATGATTTTTGGAAATTTAATTCTCTCAAGGTGTGTGCAATCATACGAATAAATGAAGCGCCTTTGGCATAAGATATACTATTAAACATACGGCTGATATCGGCTGGTGTGTTTGTATTTTCGTTTGTTATTGAATAAGTATTGTTAGTGGAATCTAAATCCATTACGACTTGAACTTGATCAACAATGAATTGCATATCCATGTCAAAATATGATTCCACCATATGAGTGCCGAAAGATTGAAAATAACGTGCAAAGCCCTCATTTAACCACGCATAGCTCCACCAATGACATGTGACGTAGTCTCCAAACCACATATGGGTTTGTTCATGAGTTATTAAAGCGGCCATGTACTGCTTAGTACTCAATGGTGTAGAATTCTCCTCGTAAAGAAGACCACGTTCTCTGTAGGTAAGAAGTCCCCAATTCTCCATGGCATTCGTTGGGAAATCGGGAATTGCTGCCATATGCATTTTTTCAATACCTAAATCCTTATATTGTAGCGCAAAGTAATTGCCCAGAGCGTTCAAAAGTTTAGGTCCGATATCATGACTGTATTCAGACTGATTGTAGAACTCTGGACGTGCTACAATTCCAAAATTTTCATTGGTTTTACGTTCTTCGAAGTCTGACACAATAAAATGCGAGCAAGTAAGTAGACATCTTGGGCGTAGTTTCGTACACATCAGTATATTTGCCACTAAAACAAAAGTTCAAAATACTTGATGAGAGGTAACGTAATATTTTTAAAACAATTTTACCCTTCATCAACTGTAGATTTTAGGCGTGTATTACTAAAAGTCTTCAAAGTTTTGGGCCGCACAAGACTAACGTTGAAAGTAGCTTTGAAATTTGGTTCATCAAATGACGGAAATGCGCGTCTGGCATGAACAGTTTGGAACTGAGTTGCAGCCAACCATCTAAATAATCGAAAACCTTGAATTGGGAAATTGTGTGTAAAAACATTTTAATTACTCAAAATTACTTTGTTTCATTTCTGGCGTTTACGTAAGAGCTACGATAAAATCCATGCATGTCATCATCCATTTTACCATTGTAGACAAAGTGCAAAATGTACGCATTGTTCGCTCGCAGTTCCTCATTTAATTCAATATCCCAAATGTCGGTTGTAGTATTCAAAAATTTGATTTAAAATTTAGCTTTTTTGTTGAGTCACTCTTAAGCCAATATTCCTTTAAAGAATATTCCAAATTTTTCGAGTGAAGTGAAATAGTTTTAATATTTGCACTTGGTACGATTTCAATGTGGACTTCTCCATCGAAAGTAAAACGTTTGTTTTCCGGATCAGTTTCCATTAGATAAGGTGTTAATTTGATTGCATAACTTGTAGGCAAAATTGTAGTTGGCAGTCGATATCCCACGGTTGCAGTTAAAGGTGTTGCAGGCTCAACGTCTGCAATTGGTACAGCATTTCCCAAGCACAGAAATGCTGTCCAAAGGACAGCAGTTGAAACGATCATAATTTTTGGTTATGTTTAAATAGATTTTTCTATTCTTAACCACACTGTAGAGGTTATAAGCAAATAATAACGCGTGCTCTATAGCGACTGAGTTAGTACTTCCATGAACGTTTAGCATATATCAATCGTATGCCTGCGACCAACTTTATCATATTTTTTATCTAAAACATTAAAATTTTATTGGTAAAATGAAATGCTTATTGCAAGATTAGAAATTTGATAAGAACTCAGTTTATGTGTTTGCATTATTGCTAGTTGAAATGACGAATGTTTATACCATGCCATTATAGATATATAAATCAATTCGGATTGATCCAATAAAACTTTTAAATATTAACATGAGTATACATTTTACTTTATTTCATCTCTTTAATAATTAAATTGTAAAGATATAATGTCTAATTAAATACTATTTGGTTATTTAATATGTGCATATCAACGGAACCACTAAATATCGGTTTCAATTTTAACGAAGCAGCATGGCGCTTAGAGACACCAGTAACAGGCTTAGTAAGGTAAAGGCACTGGTTATGGCGCTTCCGTTACGCGAAGCCAAATATGTTTTGAAAGTACCTAATTTGGCATCGGCCCATGCCAGATTCTCTTTTACGGATAGCTGTGCAGCCTTCAGTGTAGAAGCTGAAGGTCCGAATTTTGCACTGTTCTTTTCATTGAAGGCAATTAAATCCTTTTCTTGATCCTCAGTAGTAAAACGTGAAGCGAGATTGGAAATGACAGTTGCAACGGCTGAATAACCGCCCATACTAAAGCAGAGAAAATAAACAAACTCGAATCATGTAATTAATAAACATATTCAATTCTTTACTTACGCTTGTGCCAGATCTTCGTATTTTTCTGTAACCAGTTTAAAAACAGGTGAAACATTTTCGTTATTCTCCGTGTACAATGTAGATAGAACAGCTGATTTATCTTGTCTACGTATTTCATCGGAAAGCACCAAATTGAAAACTCGTTCAATCAGTTCTTGCCATCTTGACACAACCGAAAGAGGTCTGTAGTAGCGTTTCTTCTGTAGCAATTGTTTCGTTTTTAAATTTATTGTACAACACATCAAACTCATTGGTGCCACCCTCACGTAGACCAACACAATATATGACTGATCGAATATTCTTTGGCACAGGTTTACTTGTTATTGTATTGAAGTAAGACTTTGCCTTAGAGGTGCAATCGGAGTTACCGTATCTACAGGTCCATGACAAAATCTTTGTGCGCAGATAAATGTTGAGGGCGCTATCACTGGACTTTTCCTCGAATCCAAGTAGATTGTAGGCCTTTGCGGTCAATTCTTGTATGTATTTACTAAAGTGTGCGGTGTCACTGCCCAAGCGAATGGACAAGAAGTTAAAACCGTTAAACGCGGATGACCAGGGCAAGTAGTTTATTTCTGTTTCTAGGTATTCCAGCACAGCCAGGGTCAGGTTGTAGCTTATTTCGCTGGCACGTGCCAAATTGAGTAGATCGTCAACAATTTGAGCGCGATTGAGTTCATGAATATTGCTCCAGTTGGCCGCTAGAAGTGCTCCATGAATACCGTGCCAATTTCTCTCAGTGTAGTTCACGCGATAGTAACCGGTTTCTTGAATATTGGCAATGATCCATGTGGCGTTAGAAGAAAGTGTCTCTTTGTGCGTTTCACTGCTGGGTAACACAAATTTAGGTGTTGTATTAGTAAAGTTCTTTTCAACGTTGGTGGTGTATGTTATTGGAACTGTATAAACAAGTTTAGGATCTGAGCCATCGTTTTCCTTTAACAGAAAACGTTTTTGACTGAACTCAACGGATTTTCCATCACTGGCAAGATTGGCTGTGATAAGAGGATAACCAACTTGTTCCGTAAAGCTTTTGAAGATTGCATCAGCATGTGGCTTTGTAGCAGCTGGCCAGTTATCCTTTCCAATAATCGAGTAAATTTTGTGGTATTGCGGTGGAGAGGCCGCTGAAAGTAAAATGTATTAATCATTTTTAATCATTTTTAATTCTATGCTACTTACTATTTTTTCAAATATTGTTGCAATGATTTTTTGAAATTTTGTTCTCCCAAGGTGTGTGCAACCATTCGAATAACACTGCCACCTTTGTTGTATGAGATACTATTGAACATACGACTCAAATCGGCAGGTGTGTTGGTGTTTTCATCACTCATTGGATTTGTATTATTTGTGGAATCCATATTCATCACTGATTGAACTTGATCAACAACGAATTGTTTTCCCATTTCCCAATCTTTTTCAACCATTTCTGTACCGAAATATTGGAAGTAACGTGCAAAACCTTCGTTAAGCCAGGTGTAGCTCCACCAATCACATGTAACATAATCACCGAACCACATATGTGCTTGTTCATGTGCTATTACGGCGGCAATAGATTGTTGTGCGCTTAAAGTGGTTGAGCTTTCTTCATAAAGAAGAGCACGTTCTCTGTATGTCAATAGACCCCAGTTTTCCATAGCACCTGCCGAGAAGTCTGGAATAGCAGCCATATGCATTTTATCGATACCTAAACGCCTTATATTGTAGCTCAAAGTAATCGCCAAGAGCAGTTAATAGTTTGGGCCCTACGTCATGTCCGTACTCGGTCTGACCATAAAACTCAGGGCGAGCAATGACACCGAAATCTCCATCGCTGTTACGTTCAATGAACTCTGAAACAATGAAGGCAAGCAAGTAGGTAGACATCGGGGGCGTGGTTTCGTACACATCAATATATTTGTCACTAAAATTAATTTCCATTAAATATAATTTCTTTGCAATTTGGAATTTTAAAGCAATCTTACCCCTTAGCAGTTGTAGATTGGATCCTTGTGTTACTAAAAGTCTTTAAATTCTTTGGACGTACAAGGACAACATCAAATGTAGCCTTGAATTTTGGTTCATCAAAGGAAGGAAATGCGCGTCTGGCATGATTAGTTTCAAACTGTGTTGAGCCCAACCATCTTAAATAGAGCAATACATGGTTATTTTGAACAAATTATTGTAAGCTTTTAGATAATCAAACTCACTTTGTCTCATTTTTTGAGTTGGTATAAGAGCTACGATAGAATCCGTGCATATCATCGTCCATCGAACCAACGTAGACAAAGTGCAAAATGTACGCCGTGGCCGACTTTAGTTCTTCGTTAAGCTCAATATCCCAAATGTCAGTGGTAGTATTCAGTGATTCCGATGCAAAGACTATCTTCTTTTGAGTCACATCAGATTTTAGCCATAATTCCTTAGTCGTATAATTAAGATTTTTCGAGTGTAGCGAAATTGTCTTCGTTGTAACATTTGGCACAATTTCAATGAAAACTTCTCCATCAAAAGTGAAACGTTTTTCCTTATCACTTTCCAACAGATACGGAGTAAGTGTCAGATTATAAGATTTGGGAAAAATGGTTTGAGGTAGACGATATCCGACTGTAAGAGCAGCTGGCGCTGGAACTTCGGGCACATCGATCTCCTCGATCGGTGCCGTTTGAACGAAACACAGGCATACTGCCAAGCAAATAGCAGTACGCAGGACGAACATTCTATTTTACAAAATTATACGAGAAAATAAGTAGTCTTAATTTGGTTTTATTTTAATAAATTACGTAAACACTCGTATCGATTACTTCGAAACTTTTTTAATCAAAATTTATATAATGCCAAATCAGCAATTAACAATAAACCAGTCTAATAAATCGTTAAATTTTGATATTCGTTTAGCACTCACTTCTATATTTACGCTTTCCTTGGAACTTTTACTTGTAACCTGGTCCCGTGTTTAATGGCAACTAATTTTGCCCAGTGAGATGTGTTCCCATTTATAAGAACGACATTTGCAGTTAATGTTATCAGCGAATAATCTAAAATGTTACATTTAAAATAAGATAAGCGAGCGGTTTATGTATGCTGGTTCTTTTATTTTTTGCGTAAGTACGCTTAGTTCCTTTTGACTAGTATTGGTATTATCAGACGACAATAAATAGATAAGAAGTAAGACCATATTCAGATTTACAACTGTAACGGACAAATTTCCATTCACGGATTTACGAATAACGGTTATAAAATGTTATCGAATGGTTACGGTTCTTTTTTTTTTTTTTTTTAATTTAACAAGATTTTTAGTAGTTCAAGATGATTAGATTAGAGAGTTAATGCATTTATGATTCCTTGTACTACACGTTTTATTTTATCTAATCGATTGCAAAATTTAAAAATTTTTCTATTATTGAAATAAATATATGACACATTATTTATTTTTGTATTAAGGGCTCCAATGATATTTATGATTCTTTTGTTACTTGTAAAATAATGCTTATCATGGACAGAAAAATAAAGCGAAAAAGGGTTCCTACAGACGGTTCTCTTTAAATTGTATCAAAATTGTTTTTCAGCATTTAGTTCTGTTATATATATGTATAACTAAAATACTATATTTTGTACTATTTTCCAAATTTATTTCAACATTTTTCCACGAAACGACTGTAACTTTAAAACTAATAAAGATAAGTCATTTTGAGTTTAAAGACTTTGTTTTGTAAAACCACAAATCTATGTTAAAATCTCAAAGCCAAACCCACAAAGAACTTAAAGTTAACCGCACTTAAACATGTCTTTTGAGTAGGATACTTTCGGTTTACGGCTCATTTAATTTTTGTATGCAAATATTTTATTATATTTAACAATACAGAGAGTACATATACCGTTAAAAAAGTGAAGACTTGTTGAGAAGTCACCAGACAGATAGTCAAAAATATAATCTATTTTAGTAGTTTTGCTATAGGGCCAACTAATGAAATCAAATCAAATTCGATTTAGTGCATGTAAAATTTATAAATATAGTATTGGTATGTATGTATAATAACATTTATTTAATTTATTTCATTTAAAGAAATAATTATACATTGCTAATTTTGAAACAATGAGGACTTGAGTTTAATGAAGGAGCATAGCGCTGAGAGAAACAACCAGCAAGCTAAGTAGGGTGAAGGCATTGGTTATGGCGCTTCCATTACGAGAACTCAAATAAGTCTTAAATGTTCCCAATTTGGCAACGTCCCATGCCAGATTCTCTTTCACGGTTGCCTCCGCTTTCTTCAGTGTAGAAGCTGACGGTCCGAATTTTGCACTATTCTTTTCATTGAAGGCAATTAAATCCTTTTCTTGATCCTCAGTAGTAAAACGTGAAGCGAGATTGGAAATGACAGTTGCAACGGCTGAATAACCGCCCATACTAAAGCGGAGAAAATAAACAAACTCGAATCATGTAATTAATAACCATATTCAATTCTTTACTTACGCTTGTGCAAGATCTTCGTATTTTTCTGTAACCAGTTTAAAAACAGGTGAAACATTTTCATTATTCTCAGTGTACAATGTAGATAGAACAGCTGATTTATCTTGTCTACGTATTTCATCAGAAATCACCAAATTGAAAACTCGTTCAATCAGTTCTTGCCTCTTGACACAACCGAAAGAGGTCTGTAGTAGCGTTTCTTCTGTAGCAATTGTTTCGTTTTTAAATTTATTGTACAACACATCGAACTCATTGGTGCCACCCTCACGTAGACCAACACAATATATGACAGATCGAATATTCTTTGGCACAGGTTTACTTGTTATTGTATTGAAGTAAGATTTTGCCTTAGAGGTGCAATCGGAGTTACCGTATCTACAGGTCCATGACAAAATCTTTGTGCGCAGATAAATGTTGAGGGCGCTATCACTGGACTTTTCCTCGAATCCAAGTAGATTGTAGGCCTTTGCGGTCAATTCTTGTATGTATTTACTAAAGTGTGCGGTGTCACTGCCCAAGCGAATGGACAAGAAGTTAAAACCGTTAAACGCGGATGACCAGGGTAAGTAGTTTATTTCAGTTTCCAGGTATTCCAGCACAGCCAGGGTCAGGTTGTAGCTTATCTCGCTAGCACGTGCCAAATTGAGTAGATCGTCAACAATTTGAGCGCGATTGAGTTCATGAATATTGCTCCAGTTGGTCGCTAGAAGTGCTCCATGAATACCGTGCCAATTTCTCTCATTGTAGTTCACGCGATAGAAACCGGTTTCTTGAATATTGGCAATGATCCATGTGGCGTTAGAAGAAAGTGTCTCTTTGTGCGTTTCACTGCTGGGTAACACAAATTTAGGTGTTGTATTAGTAAAGTTCTTTTCCACGTTGGTGGTGTATGTTATTGGAACTGTGTAAACAAGTTTAGGATCTGAGCCATCGTTTTCCTTTAACAGAAAACGTTTTTGACTGAACTCAACGGATTTTCCATCACTGGCAAGATTGGCTGTGATAAGAGGATAACCAACTTGTTCCGTAAAGCTTTTGAAGATTGCATCAGCATGTGGCTTTGTAGCAGCTGGCCAGTTATCTTTCCAATAATCGAGTAAATTTTGTGGTACAGTATTGGCGAGCGCGCTGAAGATGGAATATATTATTTATGTATTCATTATAAGCAATTCTGTGGTACTTACTATTTTTTCAAATATTGTTGCAATGATTTTTTGAAATTATCTTCTCCCATGGTGTGTGCTATCATTCGAATAAATGATGCTGCTTTGGAGTACGTTATGCTATTAAACATCCGACTCAAATCGGCAGGAGTGTTTGTGTTTTCGTCAGTCATTGGATTAGTGTTGTTAGTAGAATCCATATTCATTACGCCCTGAACTTGATCAACAATAAACTGTTTATCCATTTCAAAATATGATTCCACCAAATGAGTGCCGAAAGATTGGAAATAACGTGCAAAGCCTTCGTTTAACCACGCATAGCTCCACCAATCGCATGTAACATAATCACCGAACCACATATGTGTTTGCTCATGAGCTATAATACCGGCGATGTATTGCTTAGAACTTAACGTTGTAGAACTTTCTTCGTACAGAACACCACGTTCTCTGTATGTCAATAGACCCCAGTTTTCCATAGCACCTGCTGAGAAGTCTGGAATAGCAGCCATATGCATTTTATCGTTACCTAAATCTTCATATTTTAGATCAAAATAACCGCCAAGAGCAGACAAAAGTTTGGGTCCTACATCATGACTGTACTCAGTCTGACCATAAAATTCTGGGCGTGCAATGACGCCGAAATTTCCATCGCTGTTACGTTCAATGAACTCTGAAACAATGAAGGCAAGCAAGTAGGTAGACATCTTAGGCGTGGTTTCGTACACATCAATATATTTGTCACTAAAATTAATTTCCATTAAATATAATTTCTTTGCAATTTGCAATTTTTAAGCATCCTTACCCTTAGCAGTTGTAGATTGGAGCCTTGTGTTACTAAAGGTCCTTAAATTCTTTGGACGGACAAGGGCAACATCAAATGTAGCCTTGAATTTTGGTTCATCAAAGGAAGGAAATGCGCGTCTGGCATGATTAGTTTGAAACTGTGTCGAGCCCAACCATCTAAAAGATTAATACATATTTATATTGAAAGAATAATGGTGAGCCCTTAGATGATCAAACTCACTTTGTCTCATTTTTTGAGTTGGTATAAGAGCTACGATAGAATCCGTGCATATCATCGTCCATTGAACCAACGTAGACAAAGTGCAAAATGTACGCCGTGGCCGACTTAAGTTCTTCGTTTAGCTCAATATCCCAAATGTCAGTTGTGGTATTTAGTGATTCCGATGCAAAGACTATCTTTTTTTGAGTCACGTCGGATTTTAGCCATAATTCCTTAGTCGTATAATTAAGATTTTTCGAGTGTAGCGAAATTGTCTTCGTTGCAACATTTGGCAGAATTTCAATGAAAACTTCTCCATCAAAAGTGAAACGGTTTTCCTCATCACTTTCCAACAGATACGGAGTAAGTGTCAGATTATAAGATTTAGGAAAAATGGTTAGAGGTAGACGATATCCGACTGTAAGAGCAGCTGGAACAGGAACTTCGGGCACATCGATCTCTTCGATCGGTGCCGTTTGAACGAAGCAAAGACATACTGCCAAGCAAATAGCAGTACGCAGGACGAACATTCTATTTTACAAAATTATACGAGAAAATTAGTAGTCTTAATTAGGTTTTTTTTTTTAAAATAAATTACGTAATAACTCGCATTAATTACATCGAAACTTTTTTAATCAAAATTTATATAATGCCAAATCAGCAATTAACAATGAAACAGTCTAATAAATCGTTAAACTTTGATATCCGTTTAGCACTCACTTCTATATGTACGTTTTTCTCGGAACTCTTACGTGTAAAGTAGTCCCGTGCTTAATGGCAACTGATTTTGCCTAATCAAAAGTGGTCCTATTTATAAGAACGATGTTTTTATGGTTGATGTTATCAGAAAATAATCCGCCAGCAATAAGATAAGCGCTTTATAAATGGAACTGTATGTATTTGTATTCATGTTCTTGTTTCACTTTTGGTATTATCGAATTTATTTATTGTATTATTTCCTTAAGAGTTAACCATAAAATATCGAAAAACTATGGAAAATAACGAATTCTTGGTAATGATATTTTTTAATAGTTGTTTTTATTGTCTTTGATTTACTTCAGTTTCATAAAATCCTAATAAGAAATAAACCACTCAATGACCTTTAAATAATACTAAACATATTTCAATTTATTTTCTAATATAATGACTCAACTTTTTTATTTATACAACTTACTATAAATTTTATTATTATAAATTTTTATTATACTCATTATTATTTATAAAAAAATTCAAAGAAAATATCTACTTTAACGAAACAATAAGCACAAGTGCCATGCATACGGATATAAAGGATGCTGCAAGACTAGATGATCCTGAACGATTATTTCTTAGCCAGGTCATAATTGGTTCACGATTACGAGAAAGCCAGTCATAATTAGCTTTGATATTCGCATTAACCGTAGTTTCGAGAGTAGCCTCTACATGCTCGCTGTCTTTGACCTTTGCAATGAGTGCAAGGAACTTCTCTTTTGATTGTCATTTACCACATATGATGACATACCGACAAGATCAGAATGAAGGGGCTTTTCAGTCAATTTACCATATGCATCGAAATTCTGTTCCAAGAATGCAATGGAGGTAAGTAAGCCCACCTCTCCGCGGGAGTACGCAGATCTGAGTAATGTTGAACGATCTTGGGTTCGCAATTTGTTTGTATGATCGATTGAGCTTTCGATGAATTTCTTAATTTTATTCTCCTCCTGGGCGCAACCCAAAGAAGATATCAATAGGCGACGTTCAGCTTGATCATTTGAATCCATAAGCTTATCGTAGACAAAATTGAATTCGGAATCAGATGACTGCTTAAGACCATTGCAATAGGTTTGCGCCTGTAGATTCGGCTCAATAGCAATGTTGTTCTTGACGAGTGCCTCAAGTTTGGCGTGGGTTTCATCAAGACAACTTTGTACACCGGCCATGCATGCCAGATTAATGAGAACATTACGTGTATACTTTACAAGGGGCTGCTCTCCATTGATATCGTTCGTGCCAAACTTCTCGTACTGACTTGTTACCAATTGGCTAAGATAGAATTGAAAATCGTTGTAAAACTCCTCTGTACTCAAGTAGCGTTCAAAAATGTTAAATACTGAGTTAGCAGAATCCCAAGGTGCATACTGGTCTTCACTCGGCAAATATCTGAGTAGTTCAAGCAGTATAGTTTGACTAAGGCGATTGGATGTACTAAATCTGTAGGCATCATTGATCAGCTGGGCACGATTACGTGGATGAATCTTATGTGATCTTTCAATTAAGCCATTTGTAATCAATTTCCAGTTTTCTGTATCATAATTAATACGATAGTAACCAGTCGACTGTTTGTTCAATATTAACCAGTCATCATTTGAAATACTCTTGTCCGATACGCTTATCGCTGGTTCCTTAAGAAGATAATGAGTAGCTTCGGTTTTGCGAAAATCTGGTTCGGATTGTACGGCGTAGTTGATGGGCACAAACCACAACTTATTCTTCTGCTGAATGGTTTCATCATTAAAGAAAGCCTCCTGAGTAACAGTGAAGCTGCCATTGTTATAGTGACGTGTCACAGTCAACAGTGGATAACCACCCTGATGTGTCCAGCTGGAAAACATGTCCTCAATTGTTGCTTTTGTGTCATAATTTAGTTCCTTGGCTCCAGTAGCAATAGCGGAGAAAAGTTTTCCCTCATCAGCCGATTTAAATTTACTAAAAAAAAAAAAAAAAAAATTTTAATTATTTTGATAATTTGCATTAGTGTAAGCATTATTTACTTTGCTTCCAAATAGTTGTGCAGACCGCGTTGGAAAACCTTGTCAGTTAATGCATTACGCCACATATTGAGCACTGAACCAGACTTAGCATATGAAACATAATCGAATACTTTTTGATTTCCGAAGGGGTTTGAACATAATGTGTCATTGGCCTGGGGTTTGAACCAGCATCGGAGGCTAATGCTGATTGATAGGAACTAGCATGAAATACTTGAAAAATGTCCCATTCAGTATATGCCTAAAAGTTCGATGCTTAGCATTAATTTTTTTTTTTTTTAAAAAAGAATATTTATATTACCTGATCCACAGCTAGATACTCAAAGAGTGTTGCAAAACCCTCCTTTAACCATGTATAAGTCCACCATTCAATGCATACCAAATCACCGAACCAAAAATGCCCATATTCGTGCGCTACAACTGTTGCAACTTTTGTCTTCGTCATAATTGTTGAATTTTTTTCATTATATAGTAAAAACTCTTCGCGGTATGTAGCTAAACCCCAGTTCTCCATAGCTCCAGCAGCAAAATCAGGTATAGCTGCTTGATCCAATTTGGGCAACGCAAATGGCACATTCAAATATTGTGACAAACGTTTCTCGAGAATCATTCCCGATGTAAGTGCCCATTCTTGATCATTTGATGTTTCTTTACGCGAGAATACCTGCTGCACCAAACCATTTAATTTACCATCCGACTCAATAAAATCGGAAACAATAAAAGCTACCAAATAGGTGGGCATCGACAAGGTGGTGTCAAATACAGTGACGCCATTGCTTTAAATAAATAAAATTACATAATTGAAGATTTTTTATTTTATTTTAAAATAAATTACTGACCTTGATTTAGCTACATTTTTAGGCATATTCGAAATAGCTCTATATGAGGGATCATGCTTAATGGTTATACCAAAGGTAGCACGCTTCCAGGTTTCATCATAGCAAGGGAATGCGTGACGCGCATCTGTGCTCTCGAATTGTGTTGTAGCCAAATATCTTTTATATAAAAAAATGTTATTCTTCTTAAATTCTTGCTTTGATTAATACTTAATCACTTGTTATTACCTTACTACGCCTTTATCATCGGTAAAAGGTGGATAAATAAAATCCACCATTGTCTTCACGCAGTTCACCATTGTACGAAATGGTCAAGGTCCAATTTGTATTCTTTTCGAAGGATACCGTTGCATCTTGTGGTTTCAAAGTGAGAAACTCGCGAACATTATCGTATTCGTGATTCAGTTTATGTTCGACAACTGGAACGACACCGTTCGTTTTTATATTTGCAACGAAATCTTTCAGTTGACGTGCATGTATCACAATTTCCGAAGTTTTCTCAACTATTTCCAAATCAATGCTAACAATTCCAGTAAAGGGTTTTGCGCCTTGATGTACATTGGTAGTCAGTGTGATATCATAATGGAAAGGTCTTGTATTGTTCGGCAGACGATAATTTAAATCTTCACGTTGTGTAATAGCTCTTGCACTTGGATTTTCTACAAAACGGTTGATAAATCGTGGATGATGATGTTCAACTCTGGCAATAGTTCGATCTACTGCAGAAAGCAGAAAAACTGCAATTAATCCGTTTAAAATCGCACGCGACATGTTATATCACGGCGAAGTTTAGCCACTAACAGTTCATCAAGTTGTATAAACCGCGATATTTATTATATTTCGACAATTTATATTTAGACCAATAAATCTACAATCTTTATAATTTTTTTGTTTTTGTGGCCAATCATTTGTAGTACATTTTATATATAATTTGCCTTATCAAGACATGTTTTATACCAGCGTAAGAGCACTTGTTTATGCTATTAAAGTTTTTTCGATTATAATTAATATTACATAGTTTTACCCTATGAAACGTGCTACATCTAACATAGCAAAATATAACGTTGATTAAGTTTAGATTTATTATTTACTTTATTTGCGTTTGGAGTAAAGTATTCATTTTTTGGATCCATTTTATATAAAAGCTCACATGCAAATCTAAGGTTCTACAAGAATAGTTTTGAAAATAAATAAATTTGCTACACTTCCCGATTTCATAATGGGTTTTCCCGTAGTTTAAAGTTAGGTTTTTCTAGGTCATGGGTACTTAGTATGTTAGAATAAATCTACCACATCCACTTTTAGAGATAACCCCCATATAAACCTACAAAATTGATCAACTCAAGATGGTATTTTTCAATTGCTAATTTTAGCCGTTTTTAATCCAAAATGAATATGATTTCAAGATGGTACATACATATTGTTTTTCAAATTCCGAATCATGTGTTTTTAAAGCTTCGATTCCATCTATGTTAAAATTTTATGAAAGGCATTAGATAACCGAAATATTAAACAGAAACAAAGAAAAACGTTAACTTCGGTAGAATCGGTAGAACCGAAGTTCAAAAACCCGCCACACAAAACTTTAATTAGTTCTTGTATGATCATCAGTGACGTAGATTATATTCCGTAAAGGGGTTCAAATTAAAAGCATATATTTAAAATTTGTTGGTTTAAATGAAGATATAACATAATTTTCTTGAAAAAAGAAAAAAAATGGAAGGTATGTTTGCATGGGATCTGTATGTTTGTCATATGGGTAGTAACGGGTTTTCCAACGAAAGTAAATTGAAATAAAACACACTTAGAATTCGAATTTCGATGAAACTTTTATTTCAAATTAAAGTTTGCTTTAAGCCATTATGTGTGAAATACAACATCATTTAAATGTCCACCTAGGGCTTCCTCGCACACCTTGATCCGGAACAGGTAATTTTCAAAGAAATACGGCCCGATGACTCCACCAGACCATAATGCGCACCAAACAGTGACTTTTGGCGGATGCAATGGCCTCTCAACAATCACGTGTGGATTTTCTGAGCCCCATATACGGAAATTTTGGGTGTTCACATAGCCACCGAGCTCGAAATGTGCCGCATCGCTGAAGAAAATTTGATGCGAAAATTCATTTACCAGTTTTTCATCATTTTTATAGTATAATTTAACAAAATTAACACGTTGTGCGATGCTAAAACGATCCATATTGTAAAATGGCAGATATTCAACTAACACTTTACAATGTATTTTTACAGCTATGTCAAACGGTTGTCAGCGCAGGGCTGCATACTTTCGGAAGCCCGAAATGGAAAACCCTATATATACATAGGATGACAGTAGAAGTGATTTTACCCAGATTGGAGTGAATTTATTCAAAAGTTTGTAAGTTTGTATGGGGGCTATACCCGAAAATGGGCGTGGTACCTTAATTTTGACAATAAATGATTTTAGAAGTGTTTTCACCCAATTAGAAGGGAATACATCCATAAATAATAAGTATTTCCATTCAAAAATTTAAAAAAATGTATGTTTGTATGGGAGCAATACCTAAAAATGGGCGTGGCACCTTGGCTTTAACATACAAAGTAGTCGTTGAGAAAACCTTAAGTTCCAATTTTCAATCTTCATATCTTCACTTAAAAAATGCGTAGAAATAAACAGAAGCCGGACATGGCTAGATCGACTCGTCTCGTCGTGCTGATCAAGAAATAAATATACTTTATAGGGTCTACGACGTCTCCTTTAATGCGTTACAAACTTTCTGACAAAATGATAATACCCTCTACACTCTGTATGGCGGGTACAAAAACAATAATTCTGGCAAGCTAAAGAAAAATTCGGACCAAAAATTCTTTTTTGTTATCAAGACTTATTTTATTAAAAAGTTTTGCGACGGTCATTAGAGATATTAATAGATCCTTTTTGAATCATTTTTTTTTTTTTTTTTTTTGAAACCGTTTATGACAGTTATATAAATCATCTTTCGATGCAACCTTCTCAGAAATAATAATACTGATTAAGCCTATTTACGTTATACTAATAAATAGTGTTGCTGATATGCAATAACTATAACTATTGTTGCCATGTGAAAATAAATATTTAAACAATTTATTGCGTCCAATAAACAGGTACACGTGTTTTAGTATTAAGCGTTGTGAAATTCTAACGTGGCGATAAGGTAACTTAAATAAACATTGAAGAACTCGAAACATAAAAACTTTTCATAATGAAACAAAATAATCTGATAGAAAGTTGATGGATTTTTCTTTCTATCAAACATCTTCCATAAAAAACTTTCTTATTGCTGAAATTTTGTTCAAAAGACTATTTCTTTTTTTTTTAAATTGGTAAGAAAAAGTAATTTTTATTTACGAAAACTACATCTACTATATTTAAAATTTTTACTTAAGACTATTCTATTGAGTAACATTTGTTTGACACAAATAAATTAGAAAAGTCTCGAAACAATAAGTACAAGTGCCAATCCAACGGAGACAAAGGACGCAGCAATGCTAGTCGCTCCAGAACGCTCGTTTTTAAGCCAGGTCATAATTGGATCACGATTACGAGAAAGCCAATCATAATTAGCTTGAATACTGGCATTAACCGAAGCATTAAGAGTAGCTTCGACATGTCCACTGCTTTCGACCTTCTCAACGAGTGCAAGGAACTTCTCCTTTTGAATGTCATTTACCACGTATTGAGCCATACCCATAAGATCAGTCTGAAGAGTATTCACGCCACCAAAGCCGGAATTTAATTTACCATAAGCATCGTAGTTCTCATCTAAGAACTCAATTGAGGTAAGTAGACCCACATCACCACGAGAGTATGCCGAGCTGAGTAATGTTGGACGTTCTTGGGTACGCAGTTTGTTTGTAAGATCGATTGAGCTTTCAATGAATTTCTTAATTTTACTCTTTTCCTGAGCGCAGCCCAATGACGAGATTAACAGGCGACGTTCAGCTTGATCATTTGAATTCATAAGCTTATCGTAGACGAAATTGAATTCAGCATCTGATGATTGCTTAAGACCATTGCAATAGGTTTGTGCCTGTACATTAGGCTCAATAGCAATGTTGTTTTTCACGAGTGCCGCGAGTTTGGCGTGGGTTTCATAAAGACACTTCTGTACACCAGCCATGCATGCCAGATTAATGAGAACATTGCGCGAGAATTTGATAAGATGCTGCTCACCATGAATATCATTAGCACCAATCTTGTCGTATTGGCTACTTACTAATTGGCTAAGATAAATTTGGAAATCGCTGTAAGACTTTTCTGTACTTAAGTAGCGATTAAGAGTATTGAAAACTGAGTTAGCAGAAGCCCAAGGTGCATACTGATCTTCACTAGGCAAATATTTAAGCAGTTCAAACAGAATGCTGTGGCTAAGGCGATTGGATGTACTAAATCTGTAGGCATCATTGATCAGCTGGGCACGATTACGTGGATGAATCTTATGTGATCTTTCAATTAAGCCTTTTGTAATCAATTTCCAGTTTTCTGTATCATAATTAATACGATAGTAACCAGTCGACTGTTTGTTCAATATTAACCAGTCATCATTTGAAATACTCTTGTCCGATACGCTTATCGCTGGCTCCTTAAGAAGATAATGAGTAGCTTCGGTTTTGCGAAAATCTGGTTCGGATTGTACGGCGTAGTTGATGGGCACATACCAAAACTTATTCTTCTGCTGAATGGTTTCATCATTAAAGAAAGCCTCCTGAGTAACAGTAAAGGTGCCATTGTTATAGTGACGTGTCACAGTCAACAGTGGATAACCACCCTGTTGTGTCCAGCTGGAAAACATTTCCTCAATTGTTGCTTTTACGGCATAATTCAGTTCTTTGGCTCCAGTGGCAATAGCGGAGAACAGTTTTCCCTCATCAGCCGATTTAAATTTACTAAAAAAAAAAAAAAAAAAAATGTTTTAATTATTTTGATAATTTGCATTAGTGTAAGCATTATTTACTTTGCTTCCAAATAGTTGTGCAGACCACGTTGAAAAACCTCTTCAGTTAATGCATTACGCCACATGTCTAGCACCGAACCAGCTTTTGCATATGAAATGGAATCATACAGACGCGAAATTTCAGATGGCTGTTGAACATAATGTGTCATTGGCCTGGGGTTGGAACCAGCATCTGAAGCCAATGCCGATTGATAGGACCCAACGTGAAACACTTGGAAAATGTCCCATTCAGGATATGCCTAAAAATTTCAATATTAAATTAAAATATTTTTTATTCTTAAAAATATTGAAATTAACTAACCAAATCAACAGCTAAATGTTCAAATAGTGTTGCAAAACCCTCCTTTAACCACAGATAAGTCCACCATTCAAGGCTAACCAAATCGCCGAACCACTGATGCGCATATTCGTGCGCTACAATTGTAGCAATGTTTGTTTGTGTATTAACAGTCGAATTTTTTGGATTATATAACAAGTATTCCTCGCGGTAGGTGGCTAGACCCCAGTTTTCCATAGCACCAGCGGCAAAATCAGGTATGGCAGCTTGATCCAATTTCGGAAATGTAAATGGAACATCGTAGTACTCCGCCAAACGTTTCTCGATTAGCATGCCTGATGTAAGTGCCCATTCCTGATCTTTTTTGGTTTCTTCACGCGAGAATACCTGTTGCACTAAACCATTTAATTTACCATCCGTCTCAACAAAATCGGAAACAATGAAAGCCACTAAGTAGCTCGACATTATCGCGGTTGTATCAAATACAGTAATGCCATTGCTTTAAATTTAAATAAATTATATAAGTACAAATAATTCGAAACTTTTTTTTTTTTCTAATGATTATTTACCTTGATTTTGCTACATTTTTGGCATATTTGAAATAGCTCTATATGAGGGATCATGCTTAATGGTTATACCAAACGTAGCACGTTTTGAAGGTTCATCATAGCAAGGGAATGCATGACGCGCATCGGTGCTCTCGAATTGTGTTGTAGCCAAATATCTTTTATATAAAAAAATTCAGGCTCATTTTCTTCAATTAAGTATTTTTCTAAATAGTTACCTTACTACGCCTTTATCATCGGTAAAAGTGGATAAATAAAAGCCACCATTGTCTTCACGCAGTTCACCGTTGTATGAAATGGTCAAGGTCCAATTTGTATCCTTTTCGAAGGATACCGTTGCATCTTGTGGCTTCAAAGTGAGAAACTCGCGAACATTATCGTATTCGTGATTCAGTTTATGTTCGACAACTGGAACGACACCGTTCGTTTTTATATTTGCAACGAAATCTTTCAGTTGTCGTGCATGTATCACAATTTCCGAAGTTTTCTCAACTATTTCCAAATCAATGCTAACAATTCCAGTAAAGGGTTTTGCGCCTTGATGTACATTGGTAGTCAATGTGACTTCATAATGGAAGGGTCTTGTATTATTCGGTAGGCGATAATTTAAATCTTCACGTTGTGTAATAGCTCTTGCACTCGGATTTTCTACAAAACGTTCCGGTGGATAATGTTGAACTCCGGCAATAGTTCGATCTACTGCAGAAAGCAGTAAAACTGAAATCAATGCGTTTAAAATCGCACGCGACATGTTGTATCACGGCGAAGTTCTATACGCGAAATATCGAACGTACATACGATTCACTTCAATTTAAAGGCTTCGACAATCCGTATCTTATCCGTAATACTGTCAAGATTTGAATATGATATGCCACACTATTGTAACCAATAAAGATTAGCTAGTGTGTGTATGTGTAACTTTATCAATGCTGTTGAATTATTATTGTACAATATTTGATATGCGCACCCTACAGCGATGTGCAGGGTTAGAATATAGAAAATCGAGTAAAATAAAACTGCCTTTTTGAAATTTGGAACTCCTTCTTATATCTGGTTTATGACCACTTCGCGCAGCATCTCGAATCGGTTATAAGCATCCCTTTAATAAAACTGGAACACATTATATTGCCAGCATTAGAAAAAAATTTACAAAACAAAGATCATTTTTTTGAGTTTAAAAACGCAAGAAAACTTTTGAATTCCGTTTTTGAACTTAGCGACACAAAATAAATTAGAAATGAGTACCTTGCTCCGCAGCGCAAAACATAACAACTTTTTCTGATTCGGATGCAGCGATCCAAAATACATACGAAATGATCACTATAAAAAATTTAAATAACTAAATGCTATGTTCTTTCCAAAACTAGTTAAAAAATCAAAATTTGTGCATAAACAATTCGGAATAATTACGCTTTTAAACATAATTCAAGATTTTGGGGGTGTCTCTTCGAATTTCAAGAATGCTTGGTTTTACACGATCAGAGCTACTAACTAAACTATAACCCTTTCCACTTTTATTTTGTTTACAGGGCATCATTTGATCGGACTCTTTGACTGTTCAAAGTTTGAAGTTATCAATACTTTATTTCTGATTAGTTATGCTTTATTTTTATAACTATAAACATGTTGTAAATATTATACTTTAAGTATAGATCAAAAATTGGGGATATGATCTTGACATTGAGTTATGAAATAAGTTTATCGCTTTTTATTATATTTGTACGTTAATTTTTATAAATTAAAAGAAACGAACTGTGTAGTTTGTGTTCGTACTCGAATATTTTAAAGTTTTTTTTTTAATAAATACATTTTTTTTCATCATGCGATTTTATTTAAATAGTATGAATTGAATATTCATAAGATCGCGCATTTCCTTCCTCTGCAATTTATTTGATAAGGTTGATGGTTTTGCGGTCTTATAATTCTGGCTATTGCATTAAAAAAAAGTTATAAAATATAAGTGGGTACTTATTATAAGAAACAAGTACATTTATGTCACGTACCTGACACCATTTATTGTACATAGAATTAAATCTATACAAAGTCTTCCAAAGCAAAAGTACTTATTAATTTGAGATTAAAAAAGTTGGCAGTAATAAATTAAGTTTTAATTTAATAAAAAACATAAATCGTTTTTCAAATAATATCTGCAAAATGAATTCTAGGTCGCATTATCGTCTTATGACTAAGCACGTATTTTCCAAAATACAAAAAAAAAAAAAAAAAAAACAACGAGAAAAAACGTTAACTACGGTAGAACCAATGCTCAAATGCCAGTCATCAGTGGCTTAGGTAAAATTTCGAGAAGAAAGGGTTGGCATCAATGATCTGATTTATACTAATTTAAGCTACAATATCGAGTTCTATGTTATATTAGCATGATCCTGATCATATCAGCCTTTACTTGGGTGGACAAAAGAGATGATTTAAAAAAATGGTAATAAATATCAGGAATAATGAGTATTTTCTTACAAAAACTCGAAACTGGATCGTACTTTTGTGTTGCAGCTATGCCTGAAAATGGGTGTGGCACCTTGGTTCTGACATTCCTACTATTAAGGACCAAAGAAGACAAAACTTAATGGGGTCTACAATGTCTCCTTTAATGAGTTACAAACTAAAATACCCCCAGTGGAAAAAAAAAAAAATTTATTATTAATTTTTGTTTAATCATTTCACTTTTGCAACTTAAAACATATTAATTAGACGCCATTAAAGTGTCAAATCAATATATATGAATTGTTTAATAGCTTTTCACTGGAAAATTTGTTAATCACCATCTAACGTTGGACGTAGCTGGATTTACTATAAAAAATTTTTAAGTGATTGTGACATTGTATC
>JAEIFJ010002800.1:0-15366 GCA_018903435.1 Leucophenga varia
TATTGGGATTTTGATATTTAATCCGGACTGCATTGAAAAAGCTCACCTCGAGAACTCTTGGCATAGGTTATTTATAAAAAAATGTCTGTCTATTTCTAGTTTAAAACATATAAAATAATATTTGGAAACATTTTTAGTTATTTGTTCCTAGGTTGAACCTAACTATTATTATGATGAAATTGGGTCCCCATAAAATGCTGACCAGGGAAAAACTTTAATTGACTTCTCAAATAAATATAAAGACAACAAATCTATTAATGTAAATTAATAATTTAATTACTCTTTTATATTTAATAGACTAAGTGTGAACGACCTAAGTGCAAGTATTATCAATTGGAAAAGCGTTTAATCTGTATGCGATGCGATAAGAATTACTGAATGCAACTGCATCAAATTTGAATGACATAATAACAATTTTGAAGTAGTTCTCTTTCTATCTCATATTATTAACTGATAAGACTAGACAAGACTAGGTTGGGTATTTAACCATGTCATTAATGTCAAATAATGAAACTAGATTGGGAATTAAGGTAAAGGGTCTATGGCTACCCCTGACACTTTACGCAACGAATATTAATTGCATGGGTAATCTCTAATCTTGACTTTTTGTAATTTTGCTTAGTTTCAAATCATATTTCAAAGAAGTGAAAATGTTCTTTTTTGCAGTCGGTATAATATTTGCCAGCATTTTGCTGATCCAGACACTCATCTATCAATTAGGAGCCCTTCAAACGTCTCATAGAGTTAACCAAAAATATAAAAAGTCCACCTTCATGGCCCATTATAGGACATGGACATTATTACATTTTTAAAGAATCACATAGAAATGTTTACCATACTTTTCCGATTTTTGGTTGAACATAGGCCAATTATGAAAATATGGCTTGGTCCTGAATTGAATATTCTTATGAGTGATGTAAAGGATATCGAGGCTGTATTGAGTAGTATGAATTTCGTTGATAAAGCCAGTCAATATAGGCACCTAGAACCATGGCTAAAGGAAGGATTACTTATTAGTCGTGGACGTAAATGGCACAAGAGACGCAAGGTGATTACACCGGCATTTCATTTCAAGATACTCGATCAATTTGTCGATGTTTTTGAACGTAATTCACGTAAGCTGTTGGCAAATCTAGACAAAGCGTACCAGGAACAACTTGAGGAAGGTTTTAATTTCTACGATTTGATTAATCTGTGCACTATGGATGTAATTTGCGGTAGGTTTTGTATGTTCCATTATCAAAGAGAAGCCGAAATATTTTTACACATTGTACTACAGAAACCGCCATGGGTGTCTCTATAAATGCGCAGCATAATGTTGACTCAAATTATGTGCGTGCTGTCAAGACGTAAGTGAAATTCTGTCAATTTGAGATTTAATGAAATTTTCACCATATTTTTTGCAGCATTTCGAATGTTATACACAAACGCATGTTTGATGTTTTTTATCGTTTTGATTTAATTTATATATTTACCAAACTGGCACGTGAGGAAAAGAAAGCTTTACATGTTCTTCATAGTTTTACGGAGAATATAATTGTGCAACGTCGCAAGGAGCTTCTACGCGTGCAACAGAATGAACAGAAAACGATCAATGAATCTGATGAGCAAGATGTGGTGCCAAACGTAAAATGGCTTTTTTGATATACTTTTACAATCGAAAATCGATGACAAACCCTTAACGAATCTGGATATACGTGAAGAGGTTGATACATTCATGTTTGAAGGACATGATACCACATCATCGGCCATTTTGTTCTTTTCTATAATGTTGCTTCAAATCCAGATTGTCAGCGTAAATGTGTTAAGAGATTCTGGATGTAATGGGTCATGATAAGAAAAACACCGGTGACCTATGAATTATTGAATAAATTGAATTATGTAGAATTGTGCATCAAAGAAACGTTGCGCATGTTTCCGTCGGTACCGATAATTGGACGTACAGTTTTAGAGGATTGTGAAGTTAGTAAGTAGTTCTCATGTCTAAAATCATTTGGGTTAATTAAAAAAAAAATGTATTCATTTTGCAGATGGTAATATACTTCCAGCGGGTTGTAATATTGCTATTTCTTTAGTGTTTCTTGGTCGTCAAGAGTCGTTATTTCTCGAGCCAAATACTTTTTAAGCCGGAACGTTTCGATATTGCTTTGAATGCGGAAAAAAGAATCCGTATGCCTATATACCATTCTCAGCAGGACCACGTAATTGTATTGGACAGAAATTTGCTATGCTTGAGATTAAAACAATCTCGTGTCAAATGTGCTGCGCCATTTCGAGTTACAGCTGACACCAGATGTAAAAGATCCTCTGCTTACTGGAGAGTTAATCTTGCGTTCACATGATCCAATTATGTTTAAGTTAAAAGAGCGAAGTTGAAAACATAATTTTAAATATATCTCCCATTCCGGTTCCAACCCATAAAATGTGAAGAGAAATTAAATATATTTTTTTAATAAATCAAGTCATCTTTAAAATCATTTTGGCATAATTATTTGTCTTAAAATTTAAATTGAAAAAATTTTCTGTTGTTTTGTTTTCTTCAAAATTCCAAAATTAAAATGAAAAAAAGTTTCGCGTACTTTTTTCGAAATTCCTTGAAAAATTTTTTATTTTCACATCAACATAACAAATTCACATGCACTGAAAGCATACGAAAATTTAGCAGACAGGATACAGCAACACTCGGGTCACATGTTGCATTTAAACCCATCGATCCAGTTTATTATAATGCAGCTTTAGCACTACTTTGCAGTTCGTTTGCTTGTCGAAGAGCCGCTTTTAAAAGCTGTAGATATCGCCGAATATAAGTTACCATTTGAGCAATATTGTCGCGATTGTCTTGAAGAGAATCTAAGTTTTATGGCAATAATACCGGAAAACAATTTAATTGTTGGAATTGCGCTCAACACTACAGCTAACGTAAGCACACTGAGCGACGCATACAAACTCTAATGAATACCAAATCGAGCAGTTTAATAAAGTTTTCAGTTTACTTTATTGTCTCAATACAATGGTTAATATTTTCGATATATATAAAGTGGATTGTTGCTTTTTTGGATGCATATGATTCTGACGGATGAGCGTTTTAAGCATTTTGGCATTGCGAATATTTTATATCGTCACACGGAAAAATTAGCACGTGATATGGGGCTTCAGTTGTTAATGTTTTCAGACACAAGAGAAATGTGCCAAATTAGATTTTGAGGTGGTAAACGAATTGGATTATGCTGATTATAAAAATGCAATTGGTGAGCAGGCGTTACAGCCGGAGTCAGCATTGCATACGAAAGCGCAATTTGTTGTTAAACAGCTAAGATGATTGTGAGTTTGTGATATGTTGAATAAAAATTTTAAAAAATTTAAAAATCAGATATATTCTGAATTTCAAAAGATTTTGATGATTTCAAATCGCAGAATTTTTTCGTTTTACAGAAAAGCATTTTTCAAATCGGAAAACATTTTAAGTGTCTCGAATATCTGTATTAAAGTGAGTATTCCGTATTATTCTGTACCATTTTTTATTTTGATTCATATTCGAGGATTTTAATTAGTCGATAAAATAGAATGTATACCAATTGATAAAAAATTATATTATAATATAAAATAAAAACGAAATACTGCCGTATAGTCATGAAACTTCTTGTCTTGCTTTAAATTTAAATAGATTGTGAATTGTAAAAAACAAAAACAGTTGATGATTTTCAAAACCGAAAGAGCACAGAAACAAAAATATCCGCTTTTTGCGAACGTAGTTATTTAAGTGAGAGATCGTCTGTCAATTTTATACACGTAAAAATCAAACGATTTTTTTATGTCTGCTCCATGAACCTTGCGGTCCAGCCTCTGTACGGTGTGGATGTTGTAGAGATCTCCTCATCAATTAAAATATTAAAAATTTTTTTACGTCACAATAATCTTTCTTATTTTGACACAAAACACATTTATACACACATTGTACCTTGTATTCCATATTAGACAGGGTTAATTATACCCGTTAAACAAAGTACAAACGGGTATTAGAGTTTGTCGAAAAGTTTGTAACGCATTAAAGGACGCATCGGAGAACCCAGAAAATATATATATATATATATGTATATATTCTTGATCAGCTCAATGAGTCGAGTAAATCTAGCCATGTCCGTCTGTCTGTCTGTCTGTTGCGAGGTGATTTATTCACTCAGTTTTAAAGATATTGAGCTGAAACTTGAAACTTAAGTCTTATATAGTTTGTATATTAAATTCAGAATGGTGGGCCCACTGTGAAATACAGCCCTTATACAAATTTATTGCAAATTTTCGAGTTTTTGAATGAAAATTGGTATTATTTATGCATGTGTTCACTCGAAATTGAGTAAAAACACTTTTAATGTCATACATTGTCGAAACCAAGGTGCCACGCCCATTATTACGATAGGTATAGCCCCCATATAAACTTACCGCCCAGTTATGAGTTTTTTGCATAAAAATAGGTAGTATTTATGAATGTGTTCACTTTAAAAGGGGTAAAAACACATCTAATATCATCCTATGTACACACCACCGATATGGTACGAACAGGGCCATTATTATGTACGAGGTGTGTTCAAAAGTATCGCATATTTTGTGTTTTTTTTTAAATTATTTATTTATTCATGAATATGTATTTTGTCCCCTTTAAATTAATCCCCTCCCGATAAAATACACTTATGCCAACGATTTTTCCAATCCTTGAAACATGCCAAATAGTCCCTTTCCGGTATAGCCATCAGCGTCTTCTTCGATTCAGCTTTTATCTCCTCTATCGACTCGAAACGCGTTCCCCGGAGTGGTCTATTGAGTTTTAGGAATAGCCAGAAGTCACACGGTGCCAAATCAAGCGAATACGGTGGTTGCGGAACGATATTGGTTGCATTTTTGGCAAAAAGTCACGAAAAATCAGTACAGTTTTTAGAAAAAAAAATCATCATTTTTGGTACCAACCGAGACTTGTCACGTTTGAGGCCCAAAACATCCTTCAAAATTGTATTAATTGATCCTTTCGATACGCCAATTTCATCAGCAATGTCTCTCATAGTTAATCGACGGTGCAAGCACTAATTCTTTTACTTTTTGATGTGAGCATCGTCCGTTGAGGTCGATGGTTGATCAGGAGCTCTTCGTCTTCAACACGTTCGCAACCTTCTTTCAACAATTTATACCAATCAAATGTTGTTGATTTTGGTAGAGCTCGGTCCCCATAAGCCTTCTTCAACATTTTTATTCCATTTATTCCATTCAGAAAAAAAAATTTTATACAGGTTCCTTGATCCATTTTTTTGAATAGGTAAAAATCGAAGACGATCAAAAACACGTGCAAGCAAAGCAGCTGTCAACAATTAAGTGAACATTCAAAATGGCCGAGCTTGTCGGCATAAGTGAGAGACATGAGTACCAACATAACGCCACAAAAAATCGAAATTGATATACGTAACCCTCGAAAATTCAAAATTCGCGATAATGTTTGAGCACACCTCGTATAGCCCTATGAAAACTTACCTTTCATTTTCTGGTATTTCCGAGAAAATTATTAAACTATCTTTATTATACCCGCCACACATAAGGAGAAGGGTATATTCAGTTTGTCTGAAAGTTTGTAACGCATTGAAGGAGGCATCGGAGACCCCATAAAGTATATATTCTTGATCAGCTCGACGTCCATCAGCCCCATATCCGTCTGTCTGTCCGTCTGTCTGTAAATATATTTCTGTGCATCTTTTTTGTTGAAGATATAAATATGGAACTTAAGCTTTTCTCGGCAACGACTTTGTTAAGTTCGAGAATGAGAATGTCACGCCCGTTTTTAGGCATAGCCCCTATACAAACCTATCGTTTTTTTTTTTTCGATTTTTTGTATAAAAATATAAATTATTTATGAATGTATTCACTTTAAATTGGGTGAAAACACTTCTTTTGTCATCCAATGTTAAAATCAAGATGCCACGCCCATTTTTAGTTATAGCTCCAATACAAACTCCGTCCATTTTCGAATTTTTGAATGAAAATGGTTATTATTTATTCATGTATTTACTCCAAATTGGGTGCGAACACTTCCTATGTCTTCCAATGTCATGGTGCCACGCCCATTTTTAGATGATTCTTCCACACAAACTTACCGCCCATTTTCAGATACTTTCGAGAAAATTGTTGTAATACATATCTGTATTTTTAGCTCAAAATTTTAAATTAATATTGTGTGTAAACTTGGGTGACCACTGATGATTACACATAAACTCTTTAAAGGTTCGGGTGACGGGTATTTAAGCTTCGGTTCTACCGAAGTTAATGTTTTTTCTTGTTTTTAACTTAAAAATTGATACCAACATTGTGTCTAAACTAGAGTTGTAACAGACTATTGACCCCCATCCATTCTAGTTCAAAGTTCTCTCTAATCACATATACTTTTTAAGCATTCGTGTGACGGGTATCTTAGCTTTGGTTCCACAGAAGATTACGTTTTTCCTTATTTTACTTTGAATTAGTGTTAGCAAAAAAATTTCTTTAGGTGAGTTGAATGTTTACATTATAATTTTTTTATTTAACGAATCCAAAAGTGAATTTTGGAACAAAATTGTTAATATTAAGTTTTTTTTTCTCCTAATATTCGATTTTGGTGTAGGTATGTGTTTGTGTTTTATTTTTTTCTCCAACTCATTTATTTAAATTTGTATCGTTTTACTTTCGAAACAAAAGGTATTTTCAATTAAATTTTATTAAGCATGAAATTACTTTGCACAGCCACAACTTTTCCACTCTAATTTCATTTGAAACGCTTTCATTGTGAACCAATGATGCAATTTTATGCTTTAAATTATTTTTAGATGCTTCTTTTTTCTTCTTCTTCTTCTCCCAATTTATACTATACATTTTTTTCTTCCATGCATCAAACGACATTTGCTAATTACTTTGCTGACGCACTGATTGCGTTTCGTGAATAAATATTTGAGTGAAGATTTTATAGATAGGGAAATTTGTGATTTTTAGCTGGAAAAAGGCCAATGGCCATTTGTTCAAATTAAGATACGCCAACTTTAGTCGTCACTGTCAACTGGTAACATTTGGTCAGTGAATGATAGGAAATAAATGCTATGAGATGTTAAAATCTAAACTGCATGTGTTAATTACGCACCACAACGTAAGCGCCAATGCAAGTAACCCTCTTGGAAACATAGAATTATTGGAGGCTGAGTTTGGTCGAAAAAAAAAAATTGTCAACTACATACCAACTTGCAGCATTGGAGAATTGGGATGCCCAACAAACGGCCTGACAACGCAAGCTGTAGCCAATTTGATTTATTTTTTTGAAGTAGAGCAGAAATAGTCAAAAAGGAATGAGTGAGTACATCAACGAATTTTTAGCCTCTTTGCACAGACACCGGACATAGCTGTATCGCTTAGAGTCGTATGGGGCGAGTTGTTGTAGTATATGGCAAATACATAAATGTCTAATCGTGTTGCATCATCTGTTGCCCAAACAAATTACGCAATAAGGGAGCCAACGCTGTTATATTTTGTGGAGCGTGGATGTCCACCATCAGCACCACGGTTTATACTAAAAATCAAATAAAATTTTTGGTTTAAATTGAAAATTGATTTTGTTTTTTTTTTTGTTTTTTTGCATCTAATCAAATTGGAATTAATTGTATTTTGATGTGTTTCTGATTTAATTTGAAAGATATTAGCTATTTTTGAGGGTTGCGCTGTGATATTACCAGGGCTGCAATACAGTATTTAACCGAGCCGGTTTTATTTTTCGACCGTTTTCTCCGAACCGAAGTAAAAATCGAACCATATATAAGTATAATTTTAAGCTAAAAATGAAGATATAATAATAAAAAAAAATAAAAAAAAGAAGATATATTTGTATGGGGTCTGTATGCTATAGTGACCCGATCCTTGTCATATGGGTAGTATATACATAGGATGACAGTAGAAGCGATTTTACCCAAATTGGAGTAAATATATTAAAAATATGAACAATTTTCATACAAAATCACGAAAATGGGCGTTGTATTTGTATAGGGACTATACCTAGAAATGGGAGTGGCATCTTGGTTTTTATATTTGGTGACATAAGAAGTGTTTTTAACCAATTTGTACTAAATACATTCATAAATAATAAGTACTTTCATAAAAAAAACGAAAAAAATGGTAAGTTTGTATGAGGGCTATACCCGAAAATGGGCGTGGCACCTTGTTTTCACCCAATTTAAAGTAAATACATTCACAAATAATGAGTATTTTCATACAAAAATTAAACAAAAAAATCTATAAGTTTGTATGGGGGCTATACCTAAAAATGGGTGTGGCACCTTGGCTTTAACATACAAAGTAGTCGTTGTCGAGAAAAATTTTAGGCTGAATATCTTCATATCTTCACCTAAAAAAAATTTCTAGAAATAAACAGACAGACATACGGGCAGACGGACAAGGTTACATCGACTCGTCTCATGGAGCAGATCAAGAATATATATACTTTATGGAGTCTACGATGTCTCTTTCAATGCGTTGCAAACTTTCCGACAAACTGATAATACCCTTCACACTATGTGTGGCGGGTATAAAAAACCCAGTTTTTTTTATTGCAGCGTACCCAAAATTTTTTTGGGGTACGCTGCCATTAATGGTATTTTTACTTGTTACTTGTTATTCAGTTTATCGGAAAGTTTGGAACGCACTAAAGGAGAGGTCGTAGACCCGATAAAGTAGCCATGTCCGTCTGACTGTCAATCAGTTTAATTCAACGCGTTTTTACTCGGAGACTACTGGAGATACTTAGCTGAAATTCAGAACTTAAGGTATTCTCGAAAACGACCAGGGCAAGTTTGAATATGGAAGTGCCACGCAATTTTTAGGTATAGCCCACCTTACAAACTGACCTCCCATATGTCTCAAACTTTGCAAAGTCAAATAAATAGTTAGCCACTCTAAAAATGTCCATTCCAACTTTTTTAAAGAACGCTAACAGCTCCGGTGCAGCCTTTAAATCTAAAAAACACACACATCGCAAGTATTCGCGAACATAAAAAACTTTAAAATATTAATTAAGCAAAACGAAAACATAATATAAATTATTTTTTATTGCCACTAAAATGGTCAAATGTCAGTGTCTGTGAATTTTAGACTGGCTTAAATATTTATTTAAAGTAAGAAAGACTTCAAGGTTTAAACCTTAAACAAGTGTTCGGCTTCACACGCAGCAGCAGCTATACCTAAACTACGCTACACTTCAGTGCAGTCTGAAGAACACAAGCAATTAACTTGACATTGCAAACAGAAACGCAGACAGACAGACAGATAGACGGACGAACTTAAAGCTTAAACCCAATGAAACACTCATAGCTATAAAGAAGAAGCAGAGAAGAAGGAGTCTCATTTTTTTTGTAAGGTCGTCTCCTTGACTATGGGTGCAATTGGCTTAGTATCATAAATATTCTGTAGCTGTCGGAATAATTTAAATAACTATATACATGAATTTCTAGAACTGCAAAGTACTGCGCATGTGTACTGCGCTTTGATGCATGGTGTTCCTTTCCTTTCGGAAAGTCTGCTTAGGCTGCGCCTAATTTATGATATTTACGCGTTTGCGCTTCAAATGCAAATTCGTCGTAAGTTTAATGCGCGCTTTAAGTCTTACTCTGTTTTTTTATGTTGCACTCATTGATTTTTTATGTCGAAGTCATTGCACGACAGTCTGGCTTCGACATCAATCGCTCGTGCCTCTTTTCGTAATACTGGCTTGGATTGGGTTGGGTTAGGATGGGCTGTGATGTCTTGACTCGGTTGGCGCCAAAATTGACAGGCGTATTTGATGTGTTATTCGTTTTTTTTTTTTTTTTAATGACGGCATTGAATTTTTGCACTACTGCGGCATGTTTCTGTTGAGCATAATAATAGGCATATTAAAGTCCAGTAGGGCAGCAGTACTTATGTATACGTATATTGGAAAATTATTAGAAGAAATTCATTGGAATTCAATATGCTCTTTTCGTTGTGTAACCTTATGTTGTGCTTTAAGGGTTCAGCCAGCTTTGGACTAACACGAGGGTCAAGATCCTATTCATACTTTTGCGTAGATTTTTTAAACCTTTAGCTTGTCTCATTACTGAAATCTAGCAACGGTGGTCTTCTGTTCCATTTTGGTCTTGCTAGAGAGTAAATTTCTAATTTTTCAAAGACTTTGTGTAAAGTTTGATTTATATATTGTATATTTCTATATAATTATTCCGTTACTGAACAGTGGAAATTTTGAGCGCTGCAAAAACCCATTGGCCATCAAAATGAATATGGACCATTTAAATATGAGCTATACGGCAACATTTGATTATTTAAAAAGTTTTCACTTATTGCTCACTTCTCGTATGGTTCCCTCATGTTCCTCAAATCTACCCTTGAGCGGCTAGTTGGTTCCACAAAGACAAATTATATTGCAATGCACCAAAGAAGAAATCTTAGACCCAGTAAAGTATATATATTCATAATCAGCACAACGAGACGAATCAATCTAGCCATGTCCGTCCGTCTGTTGCGAGGTAATTCATTCGCTCAGTTTAAAAATTATTGAGCTGAAACTCGAGGCTTAAGCTTATCTAAGTAATATCTCCCTTCCTCTTTTTTTTGCTCTTTATTTAATGCTTTACATAAAAAGTGTTACAGTGATCGGATTTAGTTCAAATATGCGCCGTTTTGTTCGATAATCTGTTTCCATCTAGACGGCAACTTCATAATATCCCTCTTGTAGAACTCCCCCTCCTTAATTGCGAAGAACTCGGACAGCCACCATTTAAAAGCCCCTTTTGAGGCCAACTTTACACCACCAAGGGCGTTCGCTATGGACAGGAACAGGTGGTAATCACTTGGCGCTATGTCCGGGCTATATGGTGGAAGCAATAAAACCTCCCATCCGAGCTCCCGTAGCTTCTGACGAGTTGTTCGCAGTGGATGGTAGAATTAACCGTCTGGCCATATATGAGCAGCTCATAGTGGATGATTTTCTTTCAATCCCACGAAACACACAGCAAAACCTTCCTGTCCGTCAATCCTGGCTTGGCCACTGTTTGGCACGATTCACCGACCTTCGGCCACTACCATTTTTGATTGATATTGTTGTATGTGATCCATTTTTCGTCACCAGTCACCATCCGCTTTAAAAATGGGTCGGGTTAGTTCCGTTTCAGCAGCATATCGCAGGCGTTAATTCGGCCCAGAATTTTTTTTGGCGTCAAATCATGCGGCACACAAACAATAAGTTTTTTTTTGTACCCAGCCTTCTGCAGATGGTTTTAAATGGCTCTGAATCGTCGCAACCATTCCTCCGCGGTTCGAAGAAATAGAGTACCAAACCCCAAAACACCATTAATCTTACGGAACGTTTTTCTAGCGGATTTGCCTTTAACGAAGGAAGACTTCAAAAAAGCGCGAATTTCGGCGTTAGTGAAGTCCATGTTTACACGTCTATAACGCGTTTGAACGCAGTATCCAAACTAAACATGCATAGCGTCGTTTTGTAGGTTATGTAAAGACCTTTCAAATATGAATTGCCCGACATGAGCTCTGTAGCGCTTTGTACATAGCCGCGATATTAAAAAGACAAAAAGGCGGAAGGGAGGTATTTGACAACCTTATATTAAAATGCTTCGCTCAGTGCAGCTTTCTTAAACATTTACCGCCCATTTTCGAGTTTTTGTATGAAAACACTTAATATATCTGCTTTTTTTAATCCTAAGTAGTTTGCATGTCAGAACTAAGGTGCCACGCCCATTTTTAGGTTCAGTCCCCATACATGCTTACCACCTTTTATTCGATAATTTGTAAGAAAATAGTTATTATTTTTGAATGTACTCACTTCAAACTAGATGAAAACACTTCCAACTCATCCAATATCAAAAGTAAGGTACCACGCCCATTTTTTTGGCATGGTCCCCCCTACATATTTTACCGCTCACTTTCTCGATCCTTTATGAAAATAGTTATTATTTGTGAATGTACAAATTGAACAAAACACTTCTTATGTTAACCCATGTTTACACTAGAGAATTGGTAAGGATCGGGTAATGTAGCCCCATACCAAATAATGGACTATGGATGATTATTAAAAATATATTGATTGTTCTTAATTAAACAAATAAAATAAGAAAGAACACTGAAGTCAAGTATGCTCGACTGCAAGATAGCCTGTACCCAATTTTTATGTTCCTTAACTTAAGTCATATCTTACTTCCATACCTCATTATATTGGATTTTCATACAAAAGCTTAAAAAATGGGGTATATTTGTATGGGGGGCTATACCTAAAAATTGGATGGTCTTACCCATATTGGGATATTTTATTATAACTTATACTAAATTAAGACTTCCTAGAATAAGAAACAATGTCGCTTTCATGCAAAAAAAAAAAAAAAAAATTTGGGGTAGATTTGTATGGGGGCAACCCCTTAAAATGGGTCTAGAGAAAAACCGTTTACAAATGCACACTTAACGATCCAGCAGAGTCTAAGTTTCAAATATGGTGGCCCTATCTTTTATAGATCTCCGAGAATCTCTCTCAAACGGCAGACAGCAGGACAGATGGACGGACTGACAGACATATGTAGTTCGATTTCCCTTCCAAGGCTGGTTCTTCAAATAATTGGCCAATTATATAAAAAAAATCGACTGCTCATTGATCAATCGATTGTACCTCATACAAGCACAAAGTTTGTATTCAAGTTATTTAATTCAAGTATGGATATAACTTTTTATGGAAGTGCATGTCTACAATATTGATTTTATAGGGATCAGGTGTCTATTTACATTGATAAAGATTAGGTCACTACATCATATAGTCCCCATACATAGTTAAAGTTCTACCGAAATTAACTTTTTTTCTTTTTTCTTAAAATGTTATCAGCTTGACTGTCCATCTATCTGTAAATCCGTCTGTCTATCTCTCCGTCGGTTTGTCTTTCTGTCCATTTAATGCTACACATTTCAATTAATCAGCTTCAACTTCAGTCCATATAATTAATCATTAAAAACGATCTATTTGTTATTTTAACACTTCTATTTTTACCACTCATAATTTTAAACTTTTTATCACAACAAAATATATATCAACAGCAAACAACCATAAAAAGTCACCATTAAGCACTACTTTTGCGCCACAAACTCATACAAAATATCCGATTTCTCTGTCCAATAAAAAAAAAAACGGCCTCAAGCTATGCACAACTTTGATGAAAGTAAATATCTTCTAGAATAAAAAATCCAATACAATTTATTACAAAAAGAAATAATACCCTGTGAAGTGCAAAAGGTAGCTAAAAGTTAAAAGCTTTGTAAATAATATGAAAACTATAAAATAAAATCGTTTTTCTACTTTTTTTATTTTTATCAACAATATTTCAGCTTTTCGTTCATTATTTAGTTTATTTGAAGTGCTTATAAAATTGTTTTTTTTTTTTTTTTTAGACAAAAAATATTAAATTGCATAAAAGGCAATAAAATACATAAAAATCAATGCGCTTCAATGAAATATGCAAAAAAATAAAATGAATAAAATATGTTAACTATTATAAACGTGAAAAAATGTATCAAAACTTTATGTACACAGAGAGGAAAAAAAGAAGAACATTGTGCTGAAATCAAGCACATGCGTCGCTGAAAGTCAAGCACAATGTTCTCAAATCAAGCACATTTTTTTTTAAAGTTGAAAAGGAATTTCATTCAAGCACATTTCGATATGTTGAAACATGTGAAGAATAAATTTTTCTCGAATTAAGAACCCAATAGCAACTCTTGTGCTTGATTTCGTATGTGCATAGATCAAGTATAAGCGTTCTTAAAATCCTAGCAGCGTTTTTCGCTCTGTGTATTTAAAAAACTGGTGAATAAAAAAGAAGCAATTCACGAAAAATGTTAAATACACTTCAATCAGATGTCGTTTATGGCTTTTCATAAATCTATAAAAATGTATTTTTTTCGCACTTTGTAAATTCCACAATTTTTTTGTATTTGTATAAAAACAACTTTAAGCAAAATTTTTGATATAGCACAAAATTTTAATGGATATATTTTTTAAAGCAGTTCTCAATTATATCAAAAGTATTTAATGATAGTTTTTTCTTCTACGTTTTTATTCTCTGTACTCAAGAGGTAAAAGGGTTTTTTAAGTTTGTACAAATTTAAGAAACAGACAGATGGAGGCATAATAGTCCCTATAAAGTATAAAGTATATATTCCTAGTCAGCATTTATAGGAGAGTCGATATAACTATTTCTATCTGTCTGTCCGTCTGTCATGTTGTCTGCCGTTTAAAAACGATTATCTCGGAGACTACTAGATTGGGTGAAAAGTAAGCTCCTTGACCGCCAGAATGCGCTGCTCCGTCAGATTACACTGTCAAATATTGGTTTCAATAGTTTCACGGTGGGCGCAACTCCACTACCGATGAAGTCCGCAGCGGCAGGCCGCCCAATGCGTTTACAGAAAACAATGTTAAAAATATATGAAATGTTGTTGGTTGACCGAAGAATGATGGTGTACGAGCTAACAGATGCCACAAAAATTAGTACTGAGCGTACACGCCCTTTTTGGGCGAGATTCTGCATATGAAAAAGTAATCTTGCCGCTGGGTGCCGCCCATGCTCACTCCAGACCAATAACACGAACGCGAGAGCACTTGGAATTGCTGATGTGGAGTCGGGTGGACTTTTTAGCGTCGATTGGTAACTGTTGAATGATGATACCAGAAAACTGACTGAAGCCGTCATCAATGCTTCGAAGCGACCGAGGCCGGCGTCGGTCGGAAAGGTTATGTCGTCGGTTTTCTGGAATTGTCATGGCATACTCTTTGTAGAAAATCGAAAAACCATCAAAAGCGAGTATTACGGTGCATTATTGGAGCGGTTGAAGGCCGAAATCGCTGCAAATGGATTCGCTGCAAATTTTGTTATTGCAAGACAATGTGCCGACGCACAAGAGCATCGCAACCACGGCTAAATTCAATGATTTAAAGTTCGAATTGCTTCTGCATACTTCGTATTCGACCGATTTGGCTCCCACGGACTTTTATCTCTTCCCAAAGCCTAAAAAGATGGCTCATCAATAAAAAATTCAGCCCACGCGAGGAAATCATCGATGCCGTAGAACAGTATTTTTGCAGAGCTTCGGTAAAATTACTTTTCGGACAGGATCAAGAAGTTGGAAAATCGCTAGAATAAGTGTATCGAGCTAAAAGGGGACGACTACATTGAATATAATAAAAAAAAGAAATTTTCATTTACAGAGAGGTTAAATTTCATCCCACCTTGTAAAGCTTATATTTTCAAGATCAGTATTGAGAGGAGAGTCTTTCTAAATATGTCCGTCTGT